>JAIPRL010008868.1:0-19162 GCA_025469235.1 Pemphigus obesinymphae | reverse complement strand
TATTTTTAGATTAATTTTAAAATGTACATAAATATTTCTAAATTGTTAGATTTTTATTTTTCATAATATTTCTTAAAAATTGCCTATACAGAACCCCTTAAAAATCGCAGGTGTTGCGGCCTCTTAAGGTAATATATAATCAATGGTAATAACTAATAGGTATAGGTAGGTACTTATTATAAAAATGCATTGATTGTTTATGTAGTTTATAAATAATATACTAGATCGCACTAGGACTCTTGCCGCAGAATGAGAATGTCAGGTTATCACTTATCAGACGTTCGTTTCGCATCCTACATATATCATAATTCGTGGTGCACATGAAAAAGGTGGAGGCTGTAAAGAGCACTTGCACGCATAATATAATTTAACGAATAGTATTACGAAACGTTCACGACGTTAACGCGGGCATTCGCTTGACAAGACGGACGTGATTACATTATGTCGGTAGCAAAATTCGTCGAACGGACGAAAACAAATATTTGCTACAGGAGAAAAAACGAACAACAATAACGACTAGGAACTGCCGGTGGTGACGGCGGCGTGTACGTGTCATACACATTACACACACACACGACCACTGACCATGCGGTAGTTGTGGCGAATGATAACACATAACGGTGATCGTACAAGGACTTTGTATAGTGGCCGGACGGCGCGGTATTTTAAAAAACCAGCTGGTACCAAACAAATATAATGTATAATATACTATATTATAGTTTATAAATATAATTTTTTACCTTTGATTGAATATTCTGAGTTTGGTAATAAATGTAATATCTGTCATTTATACATATGGATAAGAATAAAACTACAAAAATATATTTTGTTTCCGCCTTTTAATTTTACACAAAATACGGCTATCAATTTCATGGTGTAGAAGTTACTATAAGACATCATGCGAGCTTGAAAATAAATAAATAATAAAATAAACATTAATGTAAAACTAATAGTTCCTTCGTTCTGCTTAGGATCTCAAATAAATATTGTTTTTTTTACCGTCGATTCATCTACGTTCTACTAACGTTATATTAAATAATCCGTCAAAAAAGTTGAAATGGCTATTAAAAAAAATACGTACTATATCTACCAAAATTTTTTTAGATTTCATTAATACAGTTAGATTGACGTTATTATAATAATTTATTTAAATGTTAGCTCTTAAATCTATTAGTTCGTCATAAAAATTTAAATGGTCATTAAAAAAAAATTGTTACTTCCGATTTTCAAGATTTTTTAAACATAATTTAAAAAACGTACAATTACCACTCTATTTAATTCGAAGGTCTTAAAGCAAAAATATCATAGATACATAGTTACTATGTAACATGCGCAAAATGCGGATAAACTTAAATAAAATGAAATAAAAAATGTCTATTCGATGAAATTGTATTTTTGCCATTTTATTGTCATTTTTTGGTAGTTTTTCCTCAAGAATTAATCAACTATTAAGAAAATCAAAAATCTCTCTAAAGTATAAATTAGATTAAATTTCCTATCGAAACAGGATAAGGTTGTAAAGATCAGATAAGTTCCTCTGGTTGAAAAGTTGTACACAGAAAAAAAAATAAACATCATTGTAAAACCAATAGCTTTCTCACTCCGCTCAGAATCTAAAACTAAATATTCATTATTTGGACATAGTCGAATTAAATATTAATAATAATTGATAAAGTACATCATCAGTGAAATCAACATGCTTACTAATAACAATGATATAATTAAATATGAATTTGTGTAATGTAATAACTACATTTTTTCAATATACCTAATATTGGTGTTGGTACCGCACACTTTCTCGAAGATCGCACACACCCGGAAGATTTGGATGAGTAGGTTTTTAAAATAGGTATATAAGATTGATCGTAATCACATTGCTATTATTAATATCGGAAGAGTTATAAATATAATATAATATATATTTATAAATATGTATATAAAAATTGGACAAAAGAGCCTTGAATATAAACAGGCAACGGGGGTACAATAGTATCGCCACAACGAAGCCGCTGGTGTTGAGGTGGTCAGCTGATGAGCTGATGAGCAGCAGAAGTGCGCGGTGGAAGTCTAGGAGCTGATTGACAGAGCGAACTGATGAAACGCGGAGCAGCGAAGGACACACGTGAACGCGTGTGATCGTACAAGGGGATGGACATTAAGCCGAAATCTATAAATAAGTCGCCATGTTTTCAGATGCAATTTTATCATTATTTATACCACAGAATATTCAGTGTTTTATACCATAAAAGACACTATCAGTACTATTACTATACTTATTAGTTATTACTATTCTGTGATATTGGTACGTCGGATTATATATGTGATATGTATATTGATATGTCAACATCTAATCTAGTCGTTCGATAATCACTGTATTATTCGAGTTTAAATTTTTTTGCATTTATTTTACTTAAATTTAATAGTTAAAATGTCTTTATCAAAACCAAATGGTAGTAATAAACGAAAAACTACCGATGAACATCGTCAATTTCAAGAAAGTTGGGAATTACAATATTTTTGCAGTGAAATCAATCTTAAACTAATTTGTTTAGTATGTAAAAGTGTTATTAGTGTTCCAAATTTATATAACATTAAGGGACATATTTTAATATTAATATTTGAGTACTTGTGGATAATTTATTTCAAATAAAATAAAACCCAAATCCACAAAAAATTTAACTTTTTATTATAAGAAATTAAGGGACATTACGAACAACATAAGTAAAAATACGACCAGTATGAAGGGATACTGAGACAAGAAAAACTGAAAGAGTTTAAATCGGTGTATAAACAAAAATAGCTAATATTTACTAAAATACCACTAGAAAATGAAGCTGCAGTAAAGGTTAGTTAATTGTCAAACATTTGAAACCGTTCACTGAAAGTTATTTTATAAAAACGTGTTTGATTAAAAGTGCTGAAATTATTTGTCCCGGAAATCTAAAAGTTTTTCAAAACATTTTATTAACACGTTATACGGTTGTTGAAAGAATAACTGAACTAGCATGCACTTTGGATGATCAGATTAAAATAAAAATACCTAGTTTCGAGTATTTTTCAATCGCTTGTGGTGAAAGTACCGATATTATTGGCACAGCTCGGTTAGCTGTGTTTTTTCGTACTTGCGGTATGGAATTTAATATTTTTGAAGAGTTATTGGAAATTATACCTATGTATGATATTACTACAGGAGAGCATGTAATCATTTCTATTTTAAATTCTTAAAAAAATATGATTTATCTTTGACAAAGTTATCGTCTGTGGCTATAGATAGAACTCCATCTATGACGGGGAAAATAAATGTTTCGTTGAAAGATTGCAAAAAAAGACGAATGAAAATGTTGAACATACATTTCTTAAGACACATTGTATTATACATCAAGAGGGTTTATGTTCAAAAGTTATTAATATGGCATATGTAATAATACCTGTGAAACAAATGATCAATTTTATAAGATCCCATGTTTTGAACCAAAGACAATTTTTGATTTTTTTAAACGATTTAGAAAGCAAGTTTTCAGGTTTACCATACTTTACTGAAGTACGATGGTTATTATGTTTAATTTTATTGGAAGGATTCTGGAAATTAAAAGATTTTTTAGAGTCTAAAGAACAATACGTCAGCACTTTGTCGGATCCAATGTGGTTACAAGACCTATCTTTCATGGTCGATATTACGGAGCACTTGCCGAATTTAAATTTAAAATTTCAAGGGAAAGATCAAATTATAACAGTCATTAATGACCACGTTAAGGCTTTCAAATGTAAATTAGAAAATGGAAAACACAATTATAAAATAAAGATTTAATGCATTTCTTAACTTGCGTGACGTATAAAACAAGTAATAATGAATCAATTTTCTACAAAAAATATTCAGAAAACATTATGTTTGAAAACTGAATTCGAAAATAGGTTTCAAGATTTCAAATATTCAGGAAACGATTTTGCCTGGTTCACGTCTCCTTTTTCAATAGCCGCAGTAAAAGTTCCAGCACATATACAAATGGAACTAATCGATATTCAAAATTATTCAAATTTAAAAAATTAATTGAATAAGGTTGGTGTGCCTGAATTTTACAATTTCATGCCAGTACGATATGTAGAAACTCATAGATTTGCGTATAAAATTATTTCTATGTTTAGTAGTACTTATCAATGTGAACAACTACTTTCATTAATGAACAGCAATAAATTACCCTTAAGATCCAGATTAACCAACACACATCTAAATGCAATGTTAAAAGTGTCTTCGGTTAATAAAATTTCTCCCAAAATTGAAAAGTTAGTGCTAGAAAAGAGATGCCAAATAGCGTCCAAAAATAATTATTGATATAATTTTGTTTTGTAATTTAAATAATACCTATCTCATTAATAACCAATATGATATTTTTAAATGAAAATATTAATTTTTTTTAACTTTTTGAATTTATACTGTACTTGTGTTCGTAAAGAATAAAATTGAAAAATTTGTATAGAATATTGTTTTTCATTCAATGGTTGTGTGTGGGCCCGCATAGTAAACTATTCAATATATTTGGCCCACCTGATACTTTGAGTTTGACATGCCTGGCTTACGCGGATATATGGGCTCGTGGCGACGGCCGTCATAACGGAATTTGACGGCGAAGGCACAAAAACCAGTGCCGCCAACAGACTCCTCGATCAGCTGGAATCCGGTGAGCTTCTTGCTCATGATACAGTGTCGAGGAGATTAATTTAAATTAACGTCGGGAGTGAAGAGTAGTTCCTATATCTAATTTCTTTGTTTATTTTTTCAAGTCCTTTCGCATAATATTCGCATCCAAGTTATTTTTCCCTTCCCTATGCATTTTGATATCTATTTCCACTTCAACTAATTTTATAGTCTTCTCCGTGTCGCATCCCAGTTTTCATACACCATTTTTTTTTTTTTTTTGTCTGTTTTATATTGTATAATTAGTTGTGTAATTTTAGGAACCAATAGTAAAAATTTGTTTCCAAATTTGAAATATTATAGTTTCAGAGGAATACTGCTTATGATCAAGAAAGATATGATTGGAAAACTGCCATAAATATATATACACTAGGTGCAAAGACGTATGTTCCATCGGACGAATTTCAACCTAAAATCATAATGATGGAATCTTATAAGTAAAGTATAAATATATCAATTTATCGGATAATATGCGGATAAATTGTATGTATACTAACCTATATTAATTTTATTAGAACTTAAAATAAGACTGGTCAGTAGGAGATGAAAACATATTAATTATTGAATAAAGTACTAGTAACGAGTTGATTTAATTTGAGAATAATGATAAATTAATCTATCGATAAGTTTATATTGATGAGCGAAGCGCGATGTCTTATACCTATACATAACTATTACAGTTATAAAAAATATCATATCTTATGTAGTTACTTTTTATATTACATTAGTATTAAACTAGCTTATGCAATACCTAGCCTGTGCAACATTTTTAGAGTGGGACTACTCTAAAAGAGCAGATTCTTTTCAGTGTTAAATCTTGGAATTATAATACATCTTGGATGTAACATATTATAATTTAAACTCCTTTAAAGTGCGATTCATTTTGAGTAGCACTCGTGTACTTAAATCTTTATACTTCATCAGTAATTTACTTGTCGGTTATTTTGATGTATAAAACAAAAACTCCTTTTAAATGCATATTGCAATATCTAATAATTAAAACACCTTTAAATACGGTACATTTTAAGTGTCTACTATATTTATGTATTAACTATATTAGAATTTGTAATATTCAATTATTTTTATAATTAGTAACAGGGCTTTCGATTTCTATAACATGGTATTCCAAACAATAAACTTTTTGGATAAATATATGGATATTGTGAATATTTTGAGAATTATTAGGTCGGAATTTTTACTGTTCTCTGATTTATATACGTATTCGAAACTTGCTTGTTCGAATTTCAATGTGAATTAGTTATCGACTATTCTCGGATTTAATATTATTGCCAGCCGAAAATTTAGAAATATATGGTATATACCGTACGTAAATATGTAAAAATAAATAATATTTAGTAGGTAATGATAAATTTTATACAAAGTTTAGAATTTGTATAATTAATGATATTTAAATACCTCGTGGGCCATTATAGTCGACAAACAAATTATCACCAACTGACTATAGTTATAGTCAATAACAAAGATAAACATTTGTAAAAATTGAATCCAGACTCTAAACTTTAATTGTTTTTATAATTAACTAAAATAAAAAGGTAGGTACCTAGCTATATTAAATTTTTATATCTTCCCGTCCCCATGTGGTAAAATAAGTATTATAAAATATTTAAAACATTATCATTATTTAAACAGATAATAAATAAATATATGATAACAAGATATTCTACGCTCACTGTGTAAGTGCTCTTTATACAAAATAGCTCAAAAATTGTTTGTAATACCCTGTAATACATTTTGGTATATTATTATGGTTATTCTTATCTACCGATATATAAACTTGGATTCCATAGAGTTTAACACACTCAATTTTATCCGGTATGATTCTTGTGGTTAACAATTTTGTTGTAGTTACAGTTATCAAATTATTATCAATAAGTCTAATTATGATTTTCGTTACCTAAATGACGGAATAAAAAAATTCTATCATTTAACTATGATTACTATGATATTATCGAATTTAATGATACATGGACATGGACAATGAATATCCTTAAATAGTCATTATCTGTGGTGTTACCCTAAAGTTTTATTATAAAATACAGGATGTATATTGAAAAAAAAAACAATATGTTCCTATACTTAGAGTTGTAAATAAAAGTGGACTCATGATATCAAACAATTGTTTTGAGAATGTGTCAGTAGATGGGTTTTGTAGCATTCAGACGCGGATGTTTATTTTTAGCTGGAATTTTTCAAAATTATGCTACAATGGCGAAGATTTCAAGCAAGATTTGATCTAATCGGCCGCGGCGTACGTTGAACTTGGAACGACGGGAAGTGTTTGTCTGAAATCACCCGAAAAGAGTAACAGAGTGCCACCGAATAATTTGTCGTTATTTTTTATACCTTTGAGTGTTTTATTCAATGCTTCTAAAGAATATTTGTGCGCCATAGTGCATTCATTCCAGATGTTAATTTTGTATTGTTTCAGCAATGTGTCCATGGCCGATTGTTGTTTTATGTTGCACACTGCGTCTGGGTTATTTTGAATATTCAAAGGCAGCTTAAATGCTAAATGAGCTGTTCTGCCTCCATCCAATAAAGTTGCTGCAATGCCAGCTAATGCTTTGGCCAATACGATGCAATTACTTGATCGTATTTCGGCGAGAATTACCGAAATGAGAAAGGTTTTATCAGTTCCACCTGGTGCATCCAAAAAAAAGAATCCACCTTGTCCCGCAGAAATTGCCAGCATAATGCGGTCGAAAATGATTTTTTATTTATGAGTCGGTAGTGGGACATTGCGAGTAACTTGCTAATAAAGTTGCTATTTATGTAGTATTGTACTGTACGATTCATTTCGGTGTTCATTAAATCGGATGCACTTCGATTTAGAGAACGCATACTGAAATTACTGAGTGGTGAATTGACAATAAAAAAGCAAAGATTCTCGATAGCAATTAATGCTTCAATGTACATTGCGTCACTGAATGTAATTGTTAGATCGTTGCACCATGTACGAATTTGATGCAATATATATATATCGTCAGTCATTGAATCTTTGAATTTATCCCATAACGTGTCTGCTCGTGCCAGGAAACATGTTATCAACACTATAGCAAATAGTAGACGAATTTGTACTGTGTACAGTGTACACACCGGCCGCGGTGGAGGCAGCAATGCGTTGTTTTAATGATACGTATTAACCTCTTCACCACCACCGCGTAGCCGTGAACAAAAACTAACAGGAGTGAGTACATATTAAGAAGACCGGTCGTCCGAGTTATCACCATCTCATTACTGTGTGACTTCATACAAAAATACTAAAATCGCGATTACAAAATGGGGGTGGGGTAGGCGGGTGACAAATACTTTACGACCTATTCTCATATCAACCGAATATACAAAAAATGCATTAAAATCGGTCGAGACGTTTTGGAGGAATGCGACAACAAATACCGTGGCACAAGATATTTATATGTTAGATTATAGGTATTACTTACTTACTATTAAAATATTCCCATAATAATTAAATGTCATATTATAATACAAAAATAACTATTATAAAACAAAAATTAAATTGTTGTAAATAAAAATAGTAAGTAAAATTGATACGATATGAAAAACAAAACAAATTATATTCATTATATAATAATATATAAATAATTAAAACAGGTTAGTGGTTTTTTTTGTTACTTTTAACATGAGTTATCAGTATTAATTACCAGTAATGTCATAAAACGATTACCGGTAAATTAAAACTCCAAAATATAATTTTCGGTTACCGATTGCTGATGACGGCATTAAATTTAAAAACAATAACTGGGAAATGGTTTTCAGTTCTCAAAAAAGGAGTTTTATTTGGTTTTTGGGAAAACCAAATTCCGATTTTAAGCCCCATACTTAACTGTCTTTGGATGCATGGTTATATTGTTTATATGCAGATACCATTTCATATTTTGATCAAAAATTTTACCTCAATATCTTATTCTATATACTTTTTTTTATATTTAAATCATTAAATTTAACTATATTATTTAATATTGTGATTTCATCAAATGGAACTTAACAGTTTTAAATGGAGAAAGCTAAAAAGAATTTCAAAATCAAAATTGAATGTTTAATTTTAGTATTTAATTATTCAATAATTTGGTGTAATCCAGTGGAAGCTATAGTATTTAAAGAGTCCCATGATTCATTGTAAAATAAGATACAATCTTCTATATTATAATATAATTATTAAACCATTCATATCTAAATCAAAATGCTAATTATTTACATTATAAATACAATAAGACTTAACACACTTTCTCTTGGATCACCGTGATCAATTTTAAGATATATTCCTAGAACATTATATAACATAACCATTTGTGATCTGTCATTTAAGGAACTAAAACACCATTATAGACTTTGTTTGGTTATTCAAAAACTAGTTAAAATAACAAAAGCACTTTATGAACGACTGTATCAAATATTTTAGCAAAACCTAGGAAAATTGCTACTGTTTTTTATAAGTATCTAGCATATTATATATATATATATATATATATATATATATATATATATATATATAGAAACACTATAAAATATATCTATAGTATCTAAACCTAGCTTAAAATTTAATTAAAAGAAGTTTATATTTTTCCAAAAACTTATTAACTTTGATTGGACTATTATTTCCAAGAATTTTGAGAAATTCGTCAGTGGGATATATTTTCGTATTTGTTTGTAAATTAATGATTTAATTTAATATTCGATAACTATTGAGTGTACATATGCATTACGCGATAAGAGATAAAATTATGTCGTAGCTCGAGTATAGCCGGTCAGTCGCCGAGTACACCACAAAGAATACGTATATATCGAAGATACAGCCCTCTTACCCTTAAACGCGAGGATTTTCTTTATTATAAGAATAAATAAACCTGTCGTTCGGACGTGTGGTTTACTATAACTACTTCATAATCCTACATTTGGTTCTTCTCAGCTTATTCTTGCTTATTTGGTGTATTCATAGTTCGTGTGATGTAAAATAACAGTACAGTTAAATCGTAAAAACGCCTGTTTCGTTTCATTCGTATTCGCATAAGTTAATAGTGTATTGTGCATCGTAACACCACCAATGTCGTGAATTGGATTCGCTAGATTTGGTTAGAATTTACTATTACCTATTTCCTTTCATAATTATTGGTGTTGAGCTTCTCGGACATTTAGTACAAGCACAGCAAAATAATAGATTTGGTAGTTAATTGTATTACACAATTAATCATATCTGTGTTTTCCATACTTTTAATATTCATAAACTCGTACCTATCATAATCAATTATAAATATAATGTCTGAGATAAACTTTCTTATCAATCTTCGAGGTCAGCATAAAGTTCAGCTGATACCTTTTAGTTCATACGTTAAAGATAACAAAGATAATATTGATATAGAACAGCTTACACATCGTGGAGAAAAAATTAAGAATATTTGGGAAGATTTTGAACAAGTACAGACGCAAATCGAAGAAGAAAAAAGAGGCTCAGAGGAAAGTGAAGTATATAGAATAGATTTTGAAGAGTTATATTTCAAAAATGTGACAGACTGTGATATGATTTTGATCACACCGATGACTCACATGGTATAGGAAACAGTTCTCGTTCTGTTACACCTTCGTGCAGCAATCACTATGCTCACACCCTTCGATCAAGTTAGCTGCCCTTGAAATTCTCACATTCTCTAAAAATTATACAGAGTGGTCGTCTTATTATGATATATATATACGGCACTTTTGTATAATAATAAGTCGTTAAACAATATTCGAAATAGCTAAATTAATTACTTAAAAAAACAAAATAAAAATAATGCTTAAAAATCTTAACAGCTTTAAATATTTTTAAAAATAGACATAGTAAATGATATAAATCTTTAACTATTGCAAGGTTTATTATCTCCAGTTTTATGGAAGTGAAAAATTATTGATTTCTAAAATATTGAGGGAAAACTGAAGTTGATATTGAAAAGTTGTATATAAATGAGAATGAGACAAGTTTATTATTTAATAAAATTATGCATATAACACGTTGAAGAATTTAATTCTGTTTTTAATAAAAAGCTGTAATAAGTTTCTATATTAAATTACTATATGTTATAATTTTCTTTTCTTTAATGAAAAAATCAACTTTTTAGTAATTTATTTTTTATTTTTTTTTTGTTTTGAACAACTGACTTTATTATTTTTAAATACTGTACTACATGAAATAATAGCTTCATCTATATATACATTAAAAATATTTACAGTAGTTAAAACACAATCAACGTATAATAATTCTTGTATTATATGAAGTTTAAAAATAATACATTATGTAGTACAAGGCTGCTCAAACTTAGTTCCGCTCTACGAAGTGTCCCGTCAACACATTTGTATTTGCCCGCCAATGTTAAATTGTATTTTAATTATTATTTTTTTTCTATGTATTTTCTGTATATTTTATTTTTATAAGAGTGTGTGCACAATTAGCATCATATATGTGTTTTTCAGTGGTGAGCTTATAGGTATTATTTTTATGTTTATTGATTGTTGGGACTGTTTGTCCGCCAAGGTCGTTATATATTGACACAGCGGTTAGATAGTAAATTGTTATTTGAAGTATTGTAAAAATAGAGACTAGTCAGTGCCATTGTTGTAATGATTTGTATAAGTTTATTTTGAATTATTTTGTTGTGGAAAATTATTATTGCTTTTATTCTGTATTTTTGCTTGTGTCATAAAGCAGAAAGGTTCTCAGCAAAAGGACTACATCGAAATTAAATGAATGTCAATGAGCATTTTACGAAGAATGGGATATGAAATATTGTTTAACTGATAGCAAAGAATTGAAGCCATATGTCTTATTTTGCTCTACTACAATCACCGCCGCTAAAAAATTTAATTTTGAATGGCATTTGAAACAAAATCATTCAAATATTAATCAAAATTACCCAGAAAGAAGTTCTCTAAGAGCTGAATTCATAAATAGGAAGGAAAAATAAATGTTTGGGCAACAGAATCTGTTTGTAAAAATTTGATGGACTCGAATCTATGATAAAAATATCATATAATTAAAATAAAATAAAATATATATAAGATATCTTTACTTTTAGCAAGAAAAAATCCCTTTTTAGGAGGTTGAAATTATTAGGCTTTATCAATATTTTCACAGAACTACAATAATAAAATGTAAAATTAAAGCAGACATTAATTCAGTGTTTAGAATTACTGTCATAAGACTAGAAGAGGAGATGTCAAACATCATTAGCAGTCAAATAACAGAAAAAGTAACGAAATGAAAATATTTTGCATTGATGTTGGATAAAACTTGTGATTTGACGAGTATATCATAACTAGCCATCTTCGTGAAGTGCGTTGATGAAAATGTTATTGTATTTCAAGATTTATTATAGCTAAGCCAATTGGAAACTATAGGTACCGAAAGAGACATATTTATGAAAATCAAGGAACATGTATACAAAAAAGGTATAGCACGGGAAAAAATTAATTCTGTTTGTACTGATAGAGCATTTTCTACGATATGAAAAACAAAAAATAATTTTGTGGCTTTGTTAAAATAATTTTTAGGTCTGGGAATTGTTTTGATATCATTGTATCGTCCATCAGGAAGCTTTATGTGCCAAAAATATGAAGTTTAATGATGTTATTGATTCTGTAGTACGCTGCATTAATTATATCTTAGTCAAAGTACTTCATTGAAGACAATTTAGGATTTTATTTGAGGATGAAATAAATGAATTTGGAGAGTTACATTTGTATTATTTTATTTGCTGGGTATATAAAAGTGAAATGCTGACACATTTTTTTCTTACGAGGACAGAGGTCTTGCAATTTTTAGAAGAATAACAGGTAATGACTGCTGAGTATGATCTACTTAAAAGTAATCATAGTTTAATCCTAGTCATTTTTATAATCAATATCACACATCATCCTAACATACTTAACCGGATGCTGCAAGGGAAGGATTTGGTTCACGAGCTTAAATCAAAATTATTCTTGTTTTTAGTGAATTTAGCTGGAAACAATATCCATCAGTTTTTACGCTTGTAGATGTAAGAGAAAAACTAAAAAATACTTTGCATCTCGAAATACCATACACAAATTTAATTACTGTTGCAGTTTTTTGAAAATAAATTTCCGGATTTCGAGTCGGATAAAAAAGCATTTTGCTTTTCATGAACCCATTTTTAATCACTGTTAGTAAAATACTAAAATATTCATCCAATATTCATTTGGAAATCACAGAAATTTAAAACCTCACTTCCTGGAAGCAGATATTTACCGAAACTATATCATCACAACTACAGCAGCAGTTTTCAGTTAATATTATAAAATTTTTGAAATTAATACCAAAGGAAGACTTTCTTACAACGTGTGATTTATTCTTGCAGATTTCAAACAGATTTGGCTCACTGTATATTTGCGAAAAAGTTTTTTCTATTCTAACTTATGTAAGAAATATTGTATGTATGTTATGTAGAAATATTTGTTATCTGCGCCTCATACTTCAGATTCGATGTTATCAACAACATCAGCTTTACATAAAAGAATCAAAAGTGTAAGCAAGTCTTGTTCATAAGATGCTCCATCAGCTGAATGTAATTAAAATTATAGACCGCTTCCAAAATAAATTGGATAGCCATGATGTAGTACCTATAATATTTCAAAATGATGTTACCATTATAATTTGTTGATTGTATATTGACTGGTGTACAATGTTATTTTTTATCTTCCTGTGACAATTTGCAATGTTTTTGGGTATCCACTATAATCAACTATATTCTTTTCATTGTCATTGTATTTGCCATACTCGATACTTGGCTTTAATAGTCTGATGATTATTATATATATTAGTAATAAACAAAACAATGTTAAGGGAACAATTTATATCCAGTTCGTTATCGATGTAAAAATAAACTTAACAACAAAACATTATTATCAAGAAGTTAATTTTTTATTTTAGGCATTAAATGATCAATTTTATTTAAATCAACACATTAGCCACATATATTTTTAAATTACATTGTTGGTAAAAATGGTCAGCAATTTCGTTATTATTATTACAGAAATAGAGTCATGGTAATTTTTAATTTTTCGGTGAATTCTACAATGAATCAATATTACTTTGATATGATTGAATTAGCGGCAAATGGAATGAGCAATAATTATGTAGAAGTACTCGCTTTCAATAACAATTCTTTTTGGAAGAAAAGGGTAAGTAATTTACTTTTACATTCTATTAGTAAATTATGATATTGTGAGCTCATGTAGCAAACTACTTTTTCATATTCCATTTTTAATTTATGATTACAAAGCTCAGTAGTCACCAAGAATATTCATTGGTGTGGTTTATAAAAATATTTCTCACTCTATGTGTACTATAATTGAGTCCCCAGTAGTTCACCAGATGGAAGCAATCACAGCTGCAATAGTACGATTGTTGGGTTGGCTATTGATACATTATTTTGGATAAGAGCCTCCAAACTTGATTTTATACTTGGTGTAGTGGCGATTGTTAAAGCCATGACCATGACGTTGTAAATAATAGAATTGGGAGAGGCCCGACTTGATGTATGATTCGTCCTAAATAAATAAATACAACATGATTTTACCATATACCTGCTTTTTATATTATAGATTTGTACAAGGTTGGGCATTAACGAGTTAATAGTTAATATTAAGTTAAAAAGTTAGTTAATTTTAATTAAAATTATGCGTTATTTTCTTCAGGACGTTTAGTAAAATATTGAGACTTTAAATAAAGTGGGCACAATTTTACGCTAGTTTGCTGATTTTTATATAACCAGTGTTGAGACTTTAGTTAGTCCACTAAGTTATCGGTTTTATGTTGTTACAGAGGAGTAGATGAGCGAGGCATATCTTTATGTGATATCATATCACTATAATCATTTCCTGAAGAATTTGTATATACATCTATATGATCGATATATCGATATATATATACATCGATTTTTGCATCTAACATACAGGACAAGGCGGTCGGTACCATCAAATCGTGGTCTGGGAAAATAACGCTGTGTAACTCTGCATTAAATTTGTATCGTAATAGTCTTGCCGGATAAGTTCAGATACACTAATCTTTGGTTGGTTGTGATAGTTCTGTTGTATAATGTGCGCTTCTAACTAATGGGAAATGACTTAGACTTGTAGATGTATACATATATCTCTTATATATAATTTACAAATAAAAAATATTATACGGTGATAATATATAGTGATAAAATATATTGTTACACGTAATATAGGTAAGAAAAAAAAAATTAATCAATGTAATAATTATTTTATTAAAACTAAAAATATATCTTTTTCATAATGTGTTTAGAATATAATTATAGAGTTTTAAAATATTACTAATGTAATATGAGTTGAAGATTATCATATTTTATGTCTCAGGAAATAATTTTCGATAAAAGAAATTTGATGATCAATTGACACAAAACTTTAAAAATGCTGGTCAATTGAGGGAAGAAGCACTATGCTAGTTAAATAGAATACTAAATCCTTAACCTTCGAAAAAACCGATTTTGATCAAAATTTGGGTATATATAACATGCAAATTATTGTCAGTAAAAACTAATATATTCGTTATATTTTGGTATTGAATCACTTGTAGCATTATTTATAGATATAAATAAAAACCCAATTTCTATCTTTATTCTTTATATTTTTACAATATAGCTTCACTCCAATTATATAACTTAATACTATTTTATTAGTATTTTCAGATCTTAAAACCCCCAAAATATTAAATTCTTAAGTTGCTATAAATTATCCAAAATTGAAAAACCACATTTTAAAAATGTTTGTCATGTTATATGGTATTAAATACATATTTCGTTTAAACTGAATTCTACAATGAAAGTTATAATATGACAACAAATACCGATTACGCACATTTATTTGATCCTCATATTATACTAAAATCACAAATATAATTTCAAAATTTTAATTGAAAAAAAAAATGGTGACTATTTATTTTCGTTGTTTATTCAATACCGATTGAATAACACACGGTTAATTTTGTATTAAACGTTCGCTTCTTAATATCTAACACTAATTGCTGTAATTAGTCTATAATTAAGAAAATATATTTGAACAATGTGTTGAATCAACATCACAGACTCGTTTCCTCCCAAAGTTGAATTCATTTCATAACTTAGTAAAGCATGTTGTCAACAAATTAGTATGGCTATTAAAAAATCTAAAATCGTCACTGCTAAAATCAAATTTGCACCATTTTCATGTTATTTTGTAATTGTTTGTTCTTATAAATTTAATTATAAAGGAAAAAATTACATCATTAAAATACCAATAACATGCAAATGTCTACTAAAAAATTGTGCTACATATTATGATAGATGCACCTACCCTACCTTTATAATTTTGGGGTGCGGATATAAAAAATGGTTAAAGAAATACATTCCTCATTTGTTTAGAAATTAATACTATTCTATATAAATTAGTGGTTCTATACACGATCAATTGTAATTATTCTTTTCTCAGGCAACTAAAAATGTAAATAATGTTAGAACTGAAGATATGCTTCAAAGCGGAATACAAATATTTCAATGTAAAAGTATGCTTGGATTGGCGGCAAATCCAATTTGGAAATTTTTAAGGCTAAGAAAGAATCCCCCCATGAATTTGACAATTGATTTGTATGAATATATTGAGCAATTGTAAGTATAAACCAGAGATATTCAATTTATATTTATGGAAAATATAAAAAGAATTTGAAAGTTCTTTTAAATAAAACACATATAAAGCAAAGGCCAGATTTGATCGTCGGCGAAAATTTTTAAACTTAATAGATTAAGAATATTATTTTTCAAAAATCACCGACTATTCCGGATCCCGATAAAATGTGGTGTTTCACTTGAAAAAAGTAACACTTACAAGGTGTCATACTTAAATGGACAAATTCAAGGTTTTGCAGTCACAATATATTTATTTTAAAATTAGTTTCACTTAAAAGGAGCGACACTTACAAGGAGTGGCATCCGGTAGGTGTTGCGCTTAAGCTAGTAGGATAATAAGATAATAAGATATTATCATCTTCTTTGGAGTTTGAACTTTGAAGAACAATTAATTTTTTAATTTTTATTATATTATCAAACACAAGTCGAGTAAATTAGTTAATTAAAAAGTAAATAATGATATAATAAAAAATAAAAAATAAATACATAATACAGTGGATAATACATTCCGATAGGTAGGTAAATAGTGCTAAGGCTTACCGATACATTCCACTTAAGTGAGTGGCTGAAAAACTACGGCAAAAAAAACGGCAGGAGCCGTTCTCTTGGTGGAGCAATCAGCCGAACTGATCCGATTTGATTTAGTGTGCGCCTACCTTTATTCGTCATGTTTAAATTATATATTCATTGTTTTTATGGAAACTTGGCTTTCTAGTAATTTTCACATATCTAAGCTTGGTCACATAAATTATTTGGTAAAATTATGATAAATTAGGTGAATATAATAAATATTATGTATAATAATATAATATTCATAATTATCTAAAATAAATATTAATTTAGTACCAGCCGTTATCACTATGATAGTTTTAAATTTAAATTTATTTTCAGTCCAATTACTAGCGATTATACAGTGTTTATTGTTGACCATACTGGAATACCTATTCATAGAATGGAGCCTGAATGGAATAAATATGTAATGTATTATCTTAAAATATTATATTTTAGTTATATAATTAATGTTTAATGAGATATAATAAAATAATGTTAAAAACACATACACGTTTTTTCCCCTTGCCTTTTCCTATAGTGGGAGATAACGGCAGAGGGGTGGTTTGGCGGTAGGAGAGCAATTGGGTGTTAATTGAATGTAGTTTATGCAGTTTATGTAGTTATTCTCAGAATTTTTTGCGGTATATATACCCGGTAGGACCTCGTTATATGCCCTCCGATTGGTCTCGGAAACATTTCCTTGTAATTCCTGCTGGTGTTAGGTTATTGGTATTATCTTGGGTATCTTTGGAATACTGGTGGTCTCCCACGTCCATTAATACCCCCCTTATTTTCAACTTCCCCTTAATTCTATTTAGGTAATTGGTAATTCATACAAAGGTGTTTGTAGTATGCCATGCTCTTATTAATCGGCTGCGTTCACATGTGCATTGCATGGAATGGTGTTTAAAAGCAAAGCCTTCAATCGTTGGCATACATTTCAGGACGGATTCCTATTATATTGAGTATGAAGTATGGGTGGTTGATTGTAGTTTATAGTACTATTCCAGTAGTCTTATTGGGTGTATGTGTATCCAACTCATGAGTTTCCGTTGCGAGACCTAGGGATTGGAGATGTGGGTGGTTGAATGAAGATGTTTTGTGAAACATATTGTGTACCGCTTTGACAATTGTTTTTTGTTGAATTTGAATCTAGTGGATCGGCGAAGGACAATATTCCGTACGAACCATGGAGTACCAGTGATGGTTTGTAGCGCTATATTTTGGACAGCATCTAATTTAGTCGAGTGGTAATCGGAAAGCAGTGCGTCCCATGCAAGACTGGCGTAAGTCAAAATGGTGGAAATATAAATTTCTATGATGCGTAGGTTGGTTTTTACAGGAATTGGGCTTTGTGAACATAGTATTGGATATAATACTGCTCAGATGCTACGGGCATTGTTGTAGTTATCGTTGACATGATTTGAAAATTTAAGTTTTGAGTAGAGTTTTAAGCGTAAATACTTGACTACAAAGTACCATTCCAGTTTTTGGCGATTTATATGCAGAGGTCTAACATCTTTATTACTTTTATCACCAAACAGTATGGTAACAGATTTGGATGGATTTAAGGATATTCTCCAGTTTTGGAGCTATTTAGATGTAATTTCTATATGGTTTTGTACTAATTTGGTCGCGTGATACTTGTTCATGCTTGTTCATGTTCATAAAGGACATAGTGTCATCAACTAAGGTTTGTTTTGATCTTGGGAGAGAACGGCATGTAATTTATAAAAATGATGAACAGCATTGGGGACAGACAAGATCACTGGGAAACACCAGGGGTGCGTTCGAATATTCGGAGTTAGAGCAGAGTAGTGTAGAGTAGAGTAGTGAGTTGGGTAAAATAGATAAGAATGGAGTAGAGTTTAATCACAGAATAAATTGATATCCGAACAATAATAATATCTTTTGATAAGTGACCCGTGGACACGTTTATAATTTAAAACAAGGATTTTAAGTTTTTTTTATATTCAAAAATGGAACAAGATGATTCAACAATATTTTTAATTGTAGATGAATGGGAAAATCACTGAATAATCTACTACAAACAAAAAATAAACTTTTAAACAATAAATTTTAAATTGTGCAGAAGCTGACCAACCCTGATATATATAATTGATAATACCTGCACACAGCATTTTCTGAAATATCATTGCAGAATGAAGGTTTTTCAGGACAGGTCTTGTTGCTATATTTTAAT
>JAIPRL010008867.1:0-19167 GCA_025469235.1 Pemphigus obesinymphae | reverse complement strand
GTGGTACAAATCGATACAAATTATGGTACAATTAATGGGATAAAAAAAATCGAAATCGGTCCATCGGGTGAAAAGTGGCGTGCCAGGGTAACGTTACTCTGGCACGCCAAAGTAAAATCGATTTTTCTGGATGAAATTTTTGGGTACAAATTTGGGGACTAGTGGTACAAATCGGTACAAATTATGGTACAATTAATGGGATAAAAAAATTCTAAAAATTCCAATATGGCGGTGCCAGGGTAACGCACCTCTGATTTTGAAATATTTCTGAACTTTCTGTTTGACATTTATGGTTGTATCATTACACTATCCTGTCATTTTTTTTTTCTATTTAGTATTTAGTTTTCTATTTTTACTCAGTATAAATCATATATAATTTAGTTCTATAAATAAATATTTTCTGTTAGTTTTTGTACTATTTTCTTAGGAATAATAACTATTTTTTTATTTGTAACCTATATAAAATGCAGAATTTATTGAAAATATTTCATATTTTATTTAGTATAATGTATAATAAATAATTGAAATGCGAGAAAATTAATTAAACGGTATAAAAAAAAATCCATGTCAATTTAATTACTTTCTCGATTCAATTACATATATTGAAAATAGAGCTATACCATGTATACATAAACTGTTATATATAAATTATTATATTACTGTGTACATTATAATATAAATCTTAATGTTTTAGAATTAACCCTATTCTATATTTTAGACACTATATAGAATAATTAATGAACTATGAGAAATGTATGTGAATAGGTATGATAAGAATATAATATATTATACCTATACATTGAACATTGATTATTATATAGGTAGTAAACACGTATGGATATCAATATATTCATAATTTTATTATTTATTGTATTATTAATCTAATAAAAATATAGCACTGGAGTTCAATTAAATATAATATAAAAATACAATTAATATTTAAATCAATTTTTAAATAAATAAACCATATACTTAATATAATTACAAATAGTTTAAAGTGTATAGAAGGTATTTTTAACAATTAATGCAATAGCTGTTATTATTCTTGTCAAAAATTTCATAATTGAGATGTTTTTAATTTCATAAATAATTTCATGGTCTAAAATAAAAATTAATATTTTACACAAATTTTTTTGATATTCCATATTTAGGTTATATACATGTATATATAGATAATCTTTATAAGGAATATAAATTACATATTTTAAACAAAATTTTCGTTAATAAATGTTAAACAATATTACCTTTCCTGATTACTTAATCGAGAATAAAATAAGTTATTGATGTAGAAACGTTCTATACTTTGATTCGATGTCAAACAGTAATATTATATTTACATATTAGTAGTTGGCGTAAAATAAAATAAGGTTCTATTGTTAAAATTTGAAATTAATCTGTAAAGCATCATATTATTAAGATTAATTCTGTAGTTCAATGGAGAATCTTTTTTTTATCTATATTTTCTTCATCATAAATCTACAAATCGTAATATTTAGTTTAAAATATGCCATTTTAAAATACTCATTAAATGATATAAATTAGTTGATTGTTGAAAAACGGTCGATTTTTTAGTGAAGTGAGGATGCTCATTTGCAGGTAATTTGAAAGTGAGCTTCGAAAGCTCGCCTATTAAACTTTAAAAGTTTTAAATTTTGAGTTTAGTTCATACATTGCAGATCAAAATTAAACATTGAATTTGAAAGTTTTTTAAAATTTAAAAATTTTAGTACTTTAAACTTTAAATGCATTTTTCTCAAATCTATGTTTTTGAAGGTAGATAGCCTAATAGCACCTAAAAACTCACGGAGATCATTAAATAAATTTAAAAAATATTTTTCTTTTACTTCAAGACTTTTATTAACATGTATGAAAACAAAAATTAAAATATATTAATTTATTTTTCTGAAATAACATTGAGAAAATGACCTTTAATTTCATATACGCAAAGTAGTATTTAAAAAAAATGTAGGGTAGTAGGTATAACTCTTTAAGTGCATTGTATATTTTACAACACCGCATATTATTATTATACTCTGTGATGAAAAAAAGCGATTTTTATTACACAAACCATATTATCTTGGAAGAAAATATACATAAAGATATAAGCAATATTCCAAAGTTTATAATCTACAAAATCTCATTGGTTAAATATTATTTTAATATGGTACAATATGTAATATGGAACTATCCCATTGACTAACTCATTTTAAATAGACAAAAATTTTGTGTAAATTGTTTAAAAAATATTTTTGAATGTATATTAAGTTAATATAATTTTTAAAAATATACTATGAATTATTATACGTTTTTTTTTTTACATTATGCATTTAATATGTACGGTAAATTTTTCAAAATACTCATACAGGATCAAAGTATGTATATATCTAAGTGCATAATTGTACGATGTATTTTAAAAAAAAAAAGTAATGTGCTAAATTAAGAATTAAGTCTATATTATATATATGGCATTCCTACTGCGAAATGCTTTTCAAAATTTATAGTACAGTATTTTATATTTTTTGTTATGCGAATTTTACGTCTGTGAAAAGCTAAAGATGCAATCGTGGAAACATTTATATTTACTATTACTACTATTATTATTATTATTATTGTTATTATATTACCTATTGTTACATTTATATTTCCGTTTTTGGAGACTTATCGTCGTTCCACTGAATATAACACAATTGAATTTGCTGTTATCATATTCAGTGATGTATATTTAATTTACAGTCGGTCGCAGGTACAATAGGTCAGTATTATATATGTATATATATCCCTAAAGAAATAGTCCATCGCTTTTAGAGAATTGTCTTCCAAGATAACTATACATATAAGCTTTCTTGGTATTTATGGCGTGTATAATATAATATATAGGTACACGTAAAAACCTTTATCATAAAATATAATACTGAAAAATGATACTTTTTTTTCAGATAACCAATGGGAATTTGCTACTCTAGAAATGCCTAAATATTAAAACTGAGTTTCATGAATATTTTATTATCATGTTATTATATTTCACAAAATATATAACATGTAATTCATATTCATAACTATTAAACGAATAAATAGTTTTTGAATCAATATGACAAAAATTAATTCATATTTTTCATTGATAGGTTAATTTAGGTGATATAAATAGGGTTTAAAATGGAGGCGATCGCCTTCCTTTGGAATTTGTATTACCTTTTATTGTTTAATGAAATACACGATTATTCTTAAATGAAGATTATCATAACTTGTCACTTAATTCTTGGGGAACAAAGCAATACAATTTACAGTTTCTTAATAATTATATATTATAAGTACTGATAACACTTAACTAATTAATATCTTTATTAGTAATCACTCAATATTTCAGTCACAAATATCTCCATTTACCCCTTCTCTCTTAGATAAGCTGTATCTGAAAAATTTGTTTGGTTGAGTAGGTAGTATATATATTTTTTTAAATTTAATATTATATAATATCTGTTACAATAATAAGTATAGGTATTATTTTTATCAATGTGAAATGGTTGATCCATTAAAACCTCTAAGATGTAGCTCACAATAATACACTATTACCCTATACTGAAACACTTAACGATCCAGTCTTTGTCGATCCGGACCGCAATACGATTTCATCGAGTTTCCCTATGTAAAAAATTTCCCTGGTTTGGTTTACTTTAGTCTGGTTTTTGGTTATTAAAAAGAAAAAATGTCGGTTAAATATTAATTATGTTTTAGGTATAAGTTTGATTTCCAATCCAAAAAATTCGACTTACTCCAGATCCTCAACTATTAAATATATAATTTAAAATATTTAAATATAAATGATTATTATTACCTAATATTAATATTCATGACAAAAATGAATTAGTGACACTATTCGTTAAGGATCCCAAAACAGTTTTCTCTTAAATAGTAAAAATTAGAGAGGAAAGGTTTCTCGATAAAATTTTACATACAGCCATATTTTCTTAATTTCAGGGGAAAAAACTCATCGTTTTTACCATGTTTTTCCAAAATTACACGGTTTTTAGGAAAGTTTGAACTCTATAAAACCTCAAATAATATCCAATATCCGGTAAGTAAGAGGTAAAATTATTTCTCTTGTTGGATAAGATAATGGTAGTAGATATATCGAATTTGAAAGCAATGAGGAATATTTTCTTTCAATAAAACGATTCTATGTAAAGCTATATGTAATATTTATAAATATACATAGATTTATAAACATTTTGCGTTATTTTAAGTATTTTTTATTTACGCTAAAAAATAATGAATAGGATAATCGACAATTAATTCTTAAAAGTACCTGACCATGATTAGTTAGATAACTTCTAACCAGTCAGTTGGCTATAGCTGGTAATTAAGTTAACATGACCAAGTTAATTTTTTTTCTAATTTATAACAATTTTTAGTTAATATATCTGCAGTTTTCCTTTACACTTAAAAAACCTTTTGTTCTTTGAAAATTCTATAAACAAAAAAATAAAATACATAAAAAGAAATTAAGTTATTCTATAGCTAGAACCATTATATCAATATAACTAGATAAGTAGGCTGATTAGAAATATGAATATTTTTCTATTTAAAAATTAAATCAAGAATTTAGTACTAAAACAAACTTTTCGTTGACAACCTAATGAAACCCTAGTATTCATGGACCTTAGGTAGGTGACCTCTCCTGGTTCCTCCTTAAACTAGGATGGCAAGTAACCCTCGAATAATTTAAATTTATTAATTTTCAGTTCTTTATACAAGCTATTTATTAGAAATTTATTAGAACTATTGGTATAAACGTCTTAAATCGAAAAATTGTAATTAAAACAGACAAAATATAAAATACATATATAATAAAATAGTATTCTAAATATACTAAACGCAAAATATAATCAAAGAACTTTAGCAAGATTTTACCTGAACATCAAAACAAAACAATTGTCGCCTATTACGATAAAACTCTATTATGAACATCTAATTTTCGTAGATAACATGAAAAAAAAAAACGGTTAAAATAGTCAGTAAAAAAGAGAAAAAAACGTGCATAGGTGGCAGGTGAAAAATTAGATCCTATATTAAAAGCTATGATCTTTTTGATATATTATACCGGGGTTGGTTTGGTCCAGTCTGGTCCAAGTTCAAATGTTAAAATGTTGGTCTGATCTTGGTTTCATTTAAAAATATTTTTATCCTAATTGGTCGATTCAGATTATATTAATATTTTATCGGTTATAACTCATTCATAGTCTTAATTATCGTGAAAAGTAAGTAAGTCGAAGTATGTTGAGCTCTTACACTTTTTTTCAAAAATGTTAGAACATTTTTAAGGTTAAATTTATTTACCTAATAATAATTGATATTTAAAGTGGCTCGAAGTAAATTAATAATGGATTCACTGTACTCGGCAATTGGGTAATCAGGACTTACATCCTATGTAGGTAGGTATATATAGATCCTAATCAACTATCCATGTCATAACATGAAATTAAAATATTTCCATCCCAAACATTTTTTTAATTAATGAATTGTGAATAATAATATTTGTAAGGTATAAGAATAATATTTAAATACAATTAAGTTATTAAAACTATGTTTTACTATTTTTATAAGCTTACAAAATACATTCATATAATTATAAATTATATAATATATAATATATACATAATATTAATATATAACGTAACTAATAAATAAAATTAAAAAACACATATAGGAAAATGACTTTTTACTGAAAAATTTAATAAAAACCGTTAAAAGTTGCTTATTCTTTAGTGAATTAAAACTCGTAAAATCGATTAAATACTCTAATCTTAACCGTTCATACATTAAATGATGAATATGTTAAAAGTAAAATAATAATTCATAATATTCCTTGTTGCTGCTGTAACATACTAATCCCATAATATTATCATTTAATTTTAACTGATTTATATACTATTATATCTATTATTTTATTTTTTATAGGTATACTACATTGTTTTCAATGGGATGTATTTGAACATATTGAGGTCCCTCTCTCACTTTGACTACTAACAACAATACATATTTATATTAATATGTTCCAAGTTGATTTATCCAAACTCAAATGGATAATAATAATAATAACAATACATATTTGAATTCTAGTATAATTTATATAAATTATATACGTGTATGTTAAAAATATCGTTGATTAATAAAAAATACATAAACTAAGTAAATTTACATATATTTAGACATAAATAATATATATTTGTAATTTTCGTTTTACATTTTGAATAACAAAACCATAACAATTCATAATAAATTGCAATTTAAACAAATGCAATATTTTATGTAATATCATATATAGACCATCATGATCTGTTAAAATTAAAATTTAAATAAAAACAAATGTATTACAAAGGATGTGTGTCAGACTTTGTTCAATATGATTATAGGTTATGTTATACATATATTTTATGGGCTCTATAATTATTAATTATTATTTTGTATATTTAATGTAAACAAACTATATTCCTCTAATATTTATTCACAAACAATTAATAAATTGTATAAGTGTATGTACATTTAAAATTAAAATACCCAATAATTTCGATACAATAATATTATCGTTTACATATTATATACCTATAAATATATTGTACATGCTGTAAAAAATATTCGTATATATTATGTACAATAAATCTGTTTAAAGTGTAATAATTGTTAAATTTTATATTCATCATAAACTTTTAGACCACAAAAAAAACAAAAAAAAATCTTTAAAAAAAAACCGTGTGGGTTTTTTCATTTAAAAATAGCAGATGCTTATTCACGATATTGTTTAAAATAACTTATCCTACATACTATTTTACTCTCATTGTTTGTAATTCCCATTTTATCCAGAATTTTACATCCCTAAACTACATATTATCATGTTAATTTACACAGAAAAAAACTAAAGTTAATATTCTTCTGAATGTTTTTATTTTTTAATGTAATAAATAAATTAAATATTCATTAGACACAGCAAATATGCGGAACACGATATATTAACTGAATATAATGATTTAATTGTTAACATTTAATTTTGTAACATAATCGAAAATTATCTTTAAATAATTTAACCGTCATTGGCTGGAAAATATTATATGCTGACAACAATTTGTAACTATTATAAACGCAATATTATACAGAACACAATATCATCATAATTATTTATTATTTTAATAATTAATTTTACTATATGTGAGTTCCATTCCATATTACTTAAAATTATATGCATTTAAACTATATTATAAAAACAATTTAACATAGTTTCAAATACAATAATTTGTTTCTATTATAACAGTGGATTTTTTTTTTTTTTTAGAGATTCATTTCATTCATAAAACAATAAATAAAATAAAAATACAATTAAACATAAAAAAATCTAAAATATAGATGTAGAGTATATACACTAATTACAGAAGGAGGGATTGTAATGATATTGAAGGACTGTGATATCGAATTTAGAAGAACTAAGAAATTGAGAAAAAATACAGCGATAGTAAAATGTAAGCTGAAAATAAGTGCACTTCATTCGTCGGGTATCAGTAGAGGTGGAAGCACCGCATATTTGACAGAATACTCTTGGTTAGGCACAAAGTGTTAATACGTAAACCTCGATTTGATGAAATCATATTTTAGCTGTTTTTATGAAATTTTTCAGTAGTTTTTCCATCCGAGTTTATTGAAAATGTATAAAAATCGAAAAATGTAATGTTTATACTTTTAAGTACAAACTAGTTAAAGTTTTCTACTGAAAAAATGGATTCAGATGTACAGATTGGATTCTGGTCGAAAGTCATATACAGAAAAAATAAACATCATTGTAAAACTAAATACATGTGTTACAATACAATACATAAAGTATCAATGTATATTTTTATATATTTATAACTAATATAATTTACGATTTATTAAGAGGGTATTATTGAAAAATTATTTAAATCAAAAATATGAACTATTTCAAACGAATAATAAAAATAGTTTCGTTTTCATGAAAATTAGAGCTATATCTTAAACGTACACTATTTAACATTGTTCGTATTACTCGTATTTAAATTGACTAATAACACAATTTTCTGTTTGAAAATTAATAGTTTTTCAATTTAATAGATTTAATAACAATAATAATAATACAAAAAATGTATTTAATATATTATGTTTTTAAATGTCCATATGAATAATTAAAGTTGATTTTTTAGTCAATCCAGAAGACCGATGTTGATCAATTAAAAAAATTAATCGATCCATCTATGAATATTATCTACATAATATTTCAAACTAAAAATCAATTTTTTTCAATGTTTTATATAACAGTACAAGTGATTACACAAAAAAACTACCCAATGATAATAATGAGATAATATTATTGGAAATGCATGAAGTGAAATCTTTGAAGCCGCGATAATTTGTTTTCATTAAATATGAATTTATTTTCATAAATTATTTGAAGTTTATTTTTATTGTACCTATTGACGATTTTTCGACTTTTGTTTATCAAGTCCCAGTCACCGATTTAAATCTTAAAAAAAATTTTAAAACAAATTCCTCGAAATTATTCAATTATCCGAACAAAAAAATAATATATAAAAGTGTGTATTATATAATATTTATTGAGTAAATTTTCAAGTAAAAAATTAATATTGTTATAATAAATCATAAAAAATACATATTATATTTCATCAATGAAAAATCATAATTAAAAATGAAAATCAGTATTTTTATAAAAATCTGCATTAGGTTAGAAATACAAAAAAATAATTGTAATAATGTATAAAAATATTTATATAATAATAATATTATGTATATAATAACGTATTTTGGAAAATTGAACTTATATAATATAGGATATAGCGAAAATAATGAAAACTAACCCAAAAATAATAATTACAAAATTATAACAAAACAAATTACAGAATGGATTGTGTCTTCAGTTTCAATGGAATGATAATATTTTCAAAGCGTGATTATTATAAGAGATTGATGACCTTACTTTTATTGTTTACATTAAATTTAATTTCAAAACATAAATTACCTGGTTTAGGATGTAAATTGATACAATGAGTACAATTGTATATAATAGAACGCATTGCGTTATTAATGATAAATTTAAATAAACTATTCCTTGTATAAAACTGAACATTTACAAAAATGAAAAGTAAAAAGATATTTAACAATTTATATACTTATAATTGATAGAAATGTGAACTAAAAGCAAAAAATAATAATTCATAACTTATAGAGTGTTTACAATATATACTATACATTTCAAAATATAACTATAGGTTTAAAAACGTTTTAAACGAATGTCCTGATTTTCGTTTCAAATGTACACGCGTTAAGTTGTCGTCCTTTTAACGTTAATGGATTAAGGCGTTTAGTGATTTACTACACTGTTCATTTTAAATAGCTTACGCGAAAACTTCTTCAACTCGATGTTTTCAAAAATGTTTCTTCTAGTCTATTTGACGAATATTATGGCTTCGAGATAATAAATAATATAGTATATACTATTTAATATTCTACAAAAAAAAAAAAAAAAATGCACTACTAATATCAAAATAATTTTTCTCGTATATCATACAAAATAGGTAGATACAAATAAAAAATGAACATTTATATAAAAAAAAGATAGCGAAGAAAGGACGGCATTTTAATATCCAAAATACACGGTGCCAAGTGTGTTTAAATTGTTATAGTAGACTTTTGCGTTAAATTAATTTATAAAGAAAAAAAAACGTAGGCACTTTACGTGAGGCTTATATATCGGATAACGTGCAAAAATATGTAATATGTTTAAAAGCCAAAAAAGTATTTCCTAATAGCTAATGAAATACCTACAAAAAAAAAAAAAACCGTTGCCTATAAATTGAAGCCTATACAATTAGTTTCTTTAAGCCACATTAATAATTAGATTAACTATACAATATATTGATGACACACTGTCATATTACTATATAATATAATAAAAAGACGTATTGAAAATGGAAAAAATATTTATAAATAATAATTAATAAATTATTTTGACTTTTAAGCAAAACAAGATTGGTATTAAATTTGAATTTTTTAATGATATTTGATTAGGATTCGTGGATTTATATGAAAACAAATATTCTTATATAGTATAATTTACCAAGCCTTTGACAATTAAATACATTAATAAGCTTGAAAATTTTTCTCAAGATTATGAAAATAATGTCCAACTTATTTTCACAAATATTTCACATAGGTATTAATTATATTTTGTATTCATCATTATTATAGTGTATATTTCGTAATATTTTTCAAATTAAATTAATAACTTAATTACTTAATAACTAACTTTTGAAACGGTTCCAATAATAAATAAAAATAACCAATAAACAAATTAGACAAAAACCAATCGACATTCATCAATATTAAAAACTGAGAACCTATATGATCTCATGATCTCTATCTCTAAGTATTTAAAAGTGATATAAAATAATATATTATAATTAAAAGCTATTTAATACGTTTAAATCTTTGTTATATACTTATATATCATGTCTATTAGTGTCCTACAATATAAATATTATTCATTTTTTTTTTTAATGTATAAATAATAAAATATTTTTATATTATTATAATTATTTATAATTTGTATATATAGGTATCATATATATATTTTATATTTAAAATCATTTTTTACTATCTATTATTATAATATATTTATTTAGATTATATAAATCTCTATTTTTTTGAAATATAGGTATCTACCAAAAGTGTGCATTAACTAGTTACAAGTTAATATATTTTTTAAACTTATTAACTTAACTAATATATAATTCTATTATAAAGGTACAGTGGTACACCTAACTTTTTACAATTAATTTGTATAATCATTCTTGAGTTAAGACTTTAGTTATTAAAACATTTTATATATATATATATATATTATATTATTATATTAGGAATATATATAATTTAATTAAAATCAAAATATCTATCTAATAATTAAAATTAATTTTATATTAATTTTAATTTTAATATATGTAGAAAGTGTTTTAAAAACCTTCATAATAATAATATAACAATTTGAATATTTACAAAGTTAATATATAATATAAAATATAAATATAAGTTAATATATTGTTTTCTATTTTAACTTTAAACTTATCGAGTTAAAATCATTGTTTGTTAACTACTCGACATTTAACGGAATAATAACTTTTAACTGAAGGCTATTTTTTGACACTACACGCCTTTTCTAAGAAGTTTTAGATAGGCAATTTTTTAATTTATGGAAGTTTTATTTTTGTTCTGCGAGATATAAACCATCGTCAGTATCAGTGTGCAATGCCTAAATTACTATATTTTCTCGAATTATCCGCACGCACAAGCACAAGTTGTTGAAAGCATAATATGTGTATCGAATAATTACTATATTTAGTAATAAACACTTAATTGTTTTTCCATAATTGTGGGTTTCTGGACAATTATTCAAGATAAAAAGGTTAACCATATGTTTACCCAATAAGTTTAAAATTAAATTAATATACAGCTTTTTATGGTAGTCTGGAAATAATAAAAATTATAATTATGATCATCTCTAATTTATTTAAAAAAAAACTATTTTGTAAATACATATAAGATATAATAACAAATTTAGATCTGTTTTCAAAATTAATATTACACAAGTATAACATAATTAATTTATGAAAAATTGAAATGACAAGACCATTTTAGCGCTTGAAAATTCTAATGTCGAATTTTTTTAAATATATATATATATATATTATTTGTATATTTAATGGCTGCATCCGAGTTGGGTCTCAAAATTAAAATTTACTAATTAGGTGTCAGATTTTTTAGATACTATTCACTAGTTGGGTCCCGGTTTTTTATTTTTATTTTTTTGGTAGTATACTAGTTGAGTCACGAATATTTTTCGGTGGGTACCTACACACATACACATACACATACTTCACTTCACTATACTAACTTTTTTTTCCGTCCATTTTTACAAACTTAAACGTTATAACCAGTGGCGTACACATGACTTTTAATGTTGGGGGAGAGAGGAGAATTAGTTACGCAAACAATAATTGTCTTAAAAATAAGTTGCACTCAAACGTACATCAATATATCAAATATAAATTAAATAGATTTAACCCTTGAAACCTATATTTCACATAGTACCTACCTATAGTACCTAGGTACTCATAATTATTAAATATTATTTAGAATACTCCCACTATGTATAGTTTATGTTTATACCTTTATATTTAATATTATCTACCAATATACAATTAAAACAAATTTATTTACATTAAACAATTAACACTCACTTTTAAAATTATAGGTACACGTCAGTAATTAACAAGTTCATAATACTATTAGTTATTATCACAATAATATTATTTGTAGTAAACTGTATATACTTGTATGTACAATGTACCTACAAATAGTCTATAGTATTTAATGAATATAGAATATTTGAAATCTGATAAAATACTTGTACTATACTATAGACCGGATTAATATCAAATACAGTATTCAGAATAACTATATTGTAAATACTTTTTAAAGGTTTTGTTTAAAAGTATTTATTACAGTATTTTGAATGCTTTTTAAAATATTTTATTCCTTCAAAAAAAAAATAATAACAGTTAAAATAATACATTTAAGGTTTCAATGATTAGACTTAAACGAAACTTTTTGAGTATATTTCCGTCAAACTCTAATTTAAATTGTTCTAAACATTTTAAAATAAATTACAACTCCTCAAACACACATTGTTTATCGTTTAAGTTCAATTAAAGAATGATAATATCTATAGTATAATATTACTACCTAATTTTTTCATTATTAAAATCAAGTAGGTACCTAGGTAAAGAAATGTATTTTAAACATGTTTCGAATATTGTTTGTGATTTATTCCAAATATTTTGAACAATAATTTTGAAATAATATATAATAAAAATCAATCGGTTCATATACTAGCTTGAGATAGTAAAAAAAATATCACAAGGGGATCTGACCCGCCCCCTTTGTGCATATCACTGGTTAGGACTGTTTATGATCTATATTTAACCACAAATATGATAAAAATGTTTTATTTTAGGATAATAAAATCAAAAATAATTGGTATTTTACAAAATAGGATACAATATAAAAAAAAATGTTGAAAATCAAATAAATAAATATTAAAAATACATATAAAAACGATTAAATATAAAAAAAGAACACTTTTGTGTTGAAAACTAACCAAAAACCAGGACCCAACTAGTCTATTACTAAAACAAATCTGGGACCCAACTATAATGTATTATATAAAATAATCCTGGACCCAACTCTGATGCTCCTTATATAATATTTACTAATATTAATTTAAAAACAAACATGATTAAAAATAATAAGATATATTATATCGCCTATCTTATCCAAGTTATTATTATTATTTTTTTTTACATCGTGTTTACAGGCTATTCTATCTACATTTAAAATAAAATCAAAACTATAGACTCTATAGATGGAATTTTTATTTACTTTATATTTCTATAGGCCTGAATGACCCCGTGAATAATCATCATTTAATTTATAAATATTATAATATACATTATTGCGGTAGTTGATTTTATAAAGTTGTCTATTTTTTGGTATTCTTTTTTGTAAATAAAATAAACATTTTAAAAAATATATTATTTGTATTATATATATATATATATATATATACTCAAAACATTGAGCACCTAACTATTATAAATTGTAATACAAGGATATACTAACTATTAATTTCACAATATACTCAATAAATTTTGAATATCTATAAAATGTATTTTTTTGAAATATATTTTTTAAAGACCCTAATTAAATCAAATAGTGCTCGGGGATTTTTTTATAATTCAATGATTTATTTGATATACCTATATCGGCGAAAAAATACATACATCTTACTGTTCATTTATATTAATTTTACCTTTGTTCGAATAGTTTGTTTCGCACATATTATATTGTATCCAATATAGTATAATATTTAATTGAAAAATCATTTTTTAAGTAACATTAGTTAGGTAAGTAACATTAGCTAGCTTATAAAATGTCAATTTTTACCAATATAATACACAACGTAAACCCATTTGAGTAATATGCGTTTTAGTCAATTCGATGGATCAATTATTGGATAATTTCAACATTTCCCATTATAAATGAATGAAAAACTATCCAAAGAGTCCCAGGTTAACCATTAGTGTACACGTGTAATTGTTTTACGCAAACACGGTCCACCAAATATCGTAACGTATCTTACATGCATGTGGCGAACGGATGTTTTTGAGGGCTAGAAAATTTACGAGTAACCAATGACTTTAAATTTGACACTGTGGTATATTTGGTTGTCACTAACACACGTACCTATATTATATAAAAACAATTTATATCGTACATGGAACAATCGTTAACCAACCACCAAAATCGAATTAAAATTGTTTTTGAGCACTCAATACGTATAGGATAAAATCCGATTGAAAGTTTTTTTGTTGTATTTTTTGGTTCTAAAAAGGAAATTAATTTTATCCCTAGAGTTTATACCATTATATACACGAGTAGATATATATATATATATATCTGTGGGATACACATAATATAAAATTGTTCTGTATTTGGGGTACGCATAAAAGTTAAAACTTTTGACATCAAACTTTCTTTATAAAGACAGATACATTTTGAGGATAAGGTTGATTACAATAAAAATAATTATAATGAGATTTCGTTCAAAGTATAACAACGGAATTGATAAGTGCAAATTCCAAACCGCTAAGCTCCTTCTGAAGTTAAAATTAGCCACCCTCCAAACCCAAAGAAATGTATTAATCAATTTCTAACAACACTACACTTAAATGTATTTAAAAATTTGGAGTTAAATCCCCCTCTCCACCAATCTGAATGAATTTATGCTTGTAACGAGATTACATTTTTATTTGAGTTATTTGAATATACCGTAATAAATTATTATTAATCTATACTTTATTGTACTAAATGGGGTTTCATAAAATATATAATAATTAAACAATATTTATTTCGTTGTAATAATACATAATACCTATTAAGATCCTGAAAATACCACTTTGATTTTATTATTAAAGAAGATTTAATTAAAAAAAATAATTTAGACATTTTAAAACAAATAAAGTGTATGAGTACAATTATTACATATAAAATGTATATAGAAACTTGATTTTGTACACTTATAATTATCTAGTTTTATTCACTATATATATACTTTAAGTTTAAATATGTAATGACAAAATAAATCATGAAACGACTATAAGCGGTTAATATCTGCTAACTATACAGTAATGATAGGTATATCGATATCACCTTAAGTGAACATGGATAATTAAAAGTATTAGATAAACTGTAAATTATATTGCATGATTGGATACAATACCAAACATTATATCTACAGAATTTCGAAGTATTATAGTCAGAATTATAAACTATCACAAATAAGGATCTTAACCTTTATAATATAGTCCAATATAAATGTATCGAAAAATACCACCATCGTAAAATGTTTAAAACGAATCGTGATTACTCGTAAAATAATTGAATTTAAATTTTATTTATAGAACTTCGTCATTTTCGAATTCATTTTAAAAATATACAATGTCTATAAAATATTGAAATAAACTAACAGTTCTTATATTTTAATGGTTTTACCATATGTTGTTGTAAACATATTTAAATACGTGAGTTCAGTTTCAAACCACTTTTTTAGTAAATTACACAGTATTTTCGTAGTTTTTCGATTGGTTTTCATAATGTCTCTAAAAGTTACTAAAAGTCTCCAAAGTGCATATACCATTTGCACCAAATTTTCAATCTCTATATAGGTATAAATGGGATCGTAAGAAGCTTTTTTTTAGTACTCATTCTACCTGAAACCGCATTTATAGATATATTAAAACAAAAGTCATTAAATAACTAAACATTTCTTATGTTGACTCAAAATATAAAAATTATTTTTGTTAATAATGAAAAATAACCATTTAAGTAATCTTTTTCCCTCCCCAAGTACGAAATACGTACAAATACAAATAGAAAAATACAATTTCGTTTTAAGAACTAGTAACTTTTAGATTATTCAATAAAAGTGAAAACGATAAACAAAATAAGTAGTGTTAACATCTATATATGTATCTATACCTATATATTTAATTATATTGATAATTTTCTTTTAATTTTAATCCTTTCTGTTCAATATATCAGTTCTAAATATAAAACAAAATAATGATAAACTAGAAATGATATCATAATAAATTTGTAATATATCTAGGTTTAATTGAGGCTTAGTAAGCATTAGGTTTTAGCAGCATTTGTATAATTATAATCATTCATCAATGTTCAAACTATAACCATTTAAAAATGACATAGTATATAGATGAATACCTACCTACATTCACTTATTTTTTTTTTATTTGTTCTTATTCATAATTATATAAAATAATTAAAATATTTTGTCTTTTTTTTAATTTGCTTAATTTATTTTTATTTTTCTTCGTTTATTATGTTTTTGCATTTTAATTAGGTATCTCCTATAAAGTCGTAAAAATAAATAAATAAAGTTTATATACCTATATAAAATGCAACCCTTATTCAATGAAATAACGAAATATGATTTTTTTTTCTTCTGTTGTGTAATAATAAACTATTGTTATACAATTATATAACATTAAAGTTTAAAATATAGCTGGTAAGATATATAAATTATTGTATGATTTTTTCGCAAAGCTATTTGTTAATTAATTTTTTTATATACCTACGAGAACTGAGAGGTAAAGTACGAGAACCTACTAAAGCCAATTAAAATAACATAAAATTAGTGAACTACTCCATTCAAATTTGGTATATCTGCGTTAGATATCACTAAACTATCATTTTTTATTAACTAATATGATTATTTTAAACCTATAAATTATATGCTAATAAATAATAATATTATTTTATATTTAACCATTTAGGTATATCTTTTTATTTCCACGGTGTTTTACAAAAATAAAACCAGAGACAAACTCGGATATATTATATATTTAATAATATATAATTATATCAGTATAATTTATGGCTTTTTCTCAGTTCTCTTCTAGAAAAATATTTCAAATAAATTTTGTTTTCTGCAGCCAACTAGGTAGGTACATCTATTTGTTTTAATTATGCTCTGTATTGCACGCTTTACCATTATAACTAGGTATACGCGAATACTACGAATAATATTTTAATATATTTTTTTTTTTAAATAAAAAACACGAGATATACACTCAGACGGTCATCTGGAAAAGACTGTCTGCGGGGTAGGTATACTTACCTAGTTTATAGGTTAATATATTTTCTTCTCTTACCTAATACCTAATGGCCAAAACGAACAAGATTAGAGAAACCATAATAGATAATAATATTGTCCTCAAACGGTTAATGTTATCGTCGTATATATTAAAATTATTCAGCTTTTGAGAAAAATGTGTGCATTTAATAATTAACTGCACTAATAATTGACCTTGGATTTTTAGTACCTATACTATAATAATATGAAACAAGACGCGTAATATGTACTTGAAATATATTTAATACATCCGGTGGAAACTCCAAGAACTTGTTTGGAAGACGGGGGTCATAGTGACTGAGGGGACCATTTCCCCTATGGTACAAAGTTATCCGGGAACCGTCACTGAATATTAGTTCATTTCCCTCCCGTTAATAATAATAATAATAATAATAATAATAATAATTTGTTCACGGTTACCTGATGCTGATAAATGTATAATATATATTATATTGTTTTGAATCCGTGTCTGTACCAATTTTCACCGGATACCGTAGCTATATCAAAGTGGTTTTAGACAGTATAGGCAATAACCGTATCTTTGAAAACGATTACTTTAATGGATAAACACGATCGGCTTTTGTGAAAACGCGTTTATTTTTCGTCAACGAGTGTCGAAAAGTTTGTAACGCAAATCACCCTGTATAGGTACACGAAAATATAAATAAAAACACAATTTCTACGTAAAAAAATTTGTTTTCGTTCATGTATCCATAAAATAATTCTACAATAGTAGGTAATAACTCAACACCGAAACACTATAAACACCTAAAGGACCTGCACCGTAATATAATATGTACGTATAATAATATGTACCTAGACGATAATTAGGTATGTATTATGATATTATGGGCGACGGTAATGCGTACATCCCACGGCGTTTATACCGTACGCGGTCGAATGGGTTTTATTTTTATTCCGTACTTACGTTTTGCGGGCACCGGGCGAATATCTGCGGCATGGCCTCCGGGAAAACCGATCGCGCGACGGTAACAACGGCCCGAAATACCGCGGTATACCCGAGTAGCGGTATACCGTCGCCTATGACCGGTCGACGAAAACAAAACGGACGGGATTTCCTTACGAATGTAATATAATATTATATATCGCGCGAACGGGGTTGGGTGGGGTGTTGGGAGGAGGTGAGAGTGGAACCTATCGCGGCGGACTCTATCGCGGCTCCGGTCGGTACCACTGTGCGGTGCGTTGTGCCGCGAAACGCGCGCGTCGTCGAGTAGTCGGGCCGCGGCGTGTGGTGAACAATTTCGGCGGTGAACGCGCGCGACCGGCCGGCACGCCGTCTGCTCCGGCGCAAGCTCCCGCGGCGGCGGCGGCGGCGATCTGTCACGTCGTCGCTCCGGCGGGGCGGGCCTCGGAGCGGAAAAATATCGCGTACACCGTCCGTCATCGGTTGTCGGCGCGATCGGCGGTGACGTCCGTTTGGATTTTTTTTTTTTTTTTTTTTTTTGGGAGGGGATGTTTCGTTTTACCTCCCTCCCCTCTCATATTTTCGATACCTACCTCCCGTACCCATATATACGGGTTTTCGGTCGAAAACACCAGCCCGGTCACCCATCCGACGAGTGCCGTACCTACGTCGGTTAGGTAACGTCAGTGCCAAGTCCGGTAGTCTCGAGGTAGTTGGCCAAGTGCGGTGTTTCGGGTGTTGAAAGCCAAACATAATATTATATAAGTACCTATACCCATGGCTAAATATATAGGTATGATCGCAACTTTGTGATACGCAGGTGTCATGGCCGCCACTGGCAGCGATTTTATATCAATCAGTTTTATCAGTTATCAAAATTCAAAATAATAATGATAAA
>JAIPRL010008866.1:0-19167 GCA_025469235.1 Pemphigus obesinymphae | reverse complement strand
ATCCAAAAGCTAATTTTGCGTAATTTGTTTTTGGCCCGGTTGTTAATGTATTTTGAATTTTTTTTTTTTTTTTTTTTTTTTTTTTAGATCGTCTTGGGTAGGTACCTAATGCTTTCCTGGCTAAAAATATGATTCAATCACATACAATTTTAACGTCATTTTTTTTAACTATTTTTCAATAATCGTCAATAAATTCACGAGTGTACACTATTAATTATTATAATTATATAATTAAATATTTTTATTTTTTTACATAAAACCAATTTTCAAATTCAAACTTCAATATATGTATTTTAGTTATTTAACTATTATACATGTATATTAATAAAATAATAACTAAAAAAATTAATAATTCAAGTAATTTAAAAAAATTTGAAGTTTTTTTTATGTTTTTAGTTTATAAATTAAATTTTTCAAGGGTATTTTTGTAAGTTTATAAGACATTCTTAGATCATAAATGCATTTTTTTTTTTTAGGGAATTTTTATAGGTTTTTAGGGCATCAACATACGGATCCTAGTAATAGGTACCTATGCTATCCATCGAAAAATATTATGTTATACCACACAAATATTAGGCGTTTCTATAGTATGCGTTCTACTCTATGGTGTACCTACACCTACATAGGTATAGGTAGTTATATTATCAGATAAAAATAATACCAAACAATCATTATGTACGATTTAGGTTTCTAAACATAAATTTAGACACATTATATGCCTGTTGTGTCCATCCAGGGAAAAAAACCATTATTCGTTTTATTATATTTACATTACATAGTTCCGATGGACATTTTAGATTTGGTTACTCGAAAGATAGATGCTATTCGTTATTACATATTTTTAGATTTTTGATTAAAATACGTTTAACTATCGGGAATTTAGCACGCTCGCAGAGTACATTTTCCAAACTTATTATTTTAATATTTAATTTCTTTAACGTGTAACTAACTCCGCAATCATTATTTTGCATTCCGGAAACCCCATAACATATATTTTCAAATGTATTATAATATATTTTTATCCGTATAGATATTTATTATCATTATTATTATCTACTTATTTGTTTTATCACAGACCATGTGTTTCTTTTATTATTATATTCTCCCGTTTTTTGTAATAATAAATATAAATCACATAATATACAAATAAATTTGACATACATGTAAAAAAATTTTCAAATTTAAAAAAATTGACTTATATAGCACTGTAATTTTTGATTTTATTTATAATATTTTATGCTAAATATTTTACAATTACAATTTTACAGTTTTATCACAATAACTGTTACAATGTATTGTTTATTTTTAAAATAATTGACATTTTTTAACCCCTTTATTGTTGTAGATATTTATCGAGTGCGTTCCTCTTCCAAAATATTGTCACTGATAAAAATAAAATTATTCTCCCTGCAATATTTAATAGTCACTTTTTATATTCCCCTCCTATATATCCAACCAGGACATATGATTACAGTATCTATGGTCACTATAATACATAAAATATGTAGATTGTCGAGTATAAAACTTATCCAGTAAAGACACGTCGTTTTTCTTCCTGATCTTACTAATCGTTAAAATGCAGTATTAGAATATCATGAAAATTATAATTTTTCGAAAAACAATAGGATTTAGACCAGATTTTTCAATATAATTCATTCGCCAAATAACTTTAATAATTTGAAAAATATAAGAAAAAATAAATTAACAATTATTTGTTTTTCAATGTTAAATAAAGCATATCAGTACTATGTTTGTATAGAAAAAATGTATTCGAAAAATAACTGCTAATAATATAATTAATGCCTATATACCGTACCTATCAGTATTCACAGAAAACTGAAAAAAAAAATACCTTTATCAATTATAATCAAGTAAATCTGTGTAACTTGTTTCATAGTCTACTATATGACTATCACTATTTATTAAATAACTTTTACCTACATTGAGAGTTCAAAGGTCCGAGCTCCTTCATATCTACATGTATATTATTATTAAGTATATTCTATTTTATAGGTATACAAAATAATAAAATAACACTGATGAATGGTCCGCTTTCTATAATAATTTAAAATGTAAATATCACCATATAATTATATATACGTTATAATACAGTTTTTATATACATATACATATACATTAAATATGTAGGTATATAATATAACAATATATTTTTGTTTTGGTCAAATTTTTCCTTTATAATTAAGTCAAACTATGATTTTTGTCGAAAAAAATATATTTCTATATGAAATTTGGTACACATAATCTTGAATAGGTACTCCCAAGACAAAAAAAAACCATCAAGTTCTCTCACTCCAATTACATACTTTTTAAAATGGACGGGGATCATATGTCAGGTATTTTGCGTGACAAAAAGATACCAATTAGGTTAAGAGGTAAAGTTTATATTACAGTGATGAAGCTCATCACTGTATTATCTCTCTCTGTAAACATAGGATGAATGTAGCAGAGATGACAATGTTAAGATTAGAGTGTGATTGGAGTGAATAGAGAAGAAAAAATAATAAATTATGTATATATAAAAGGTAGTATATAGAAGTCATAGTTCAATAGTAGTCACAATTAGAGAGAATACATTGAGATGGCTCGGTTATGTTTAAAAGAGGTCAGCCCAATAATTAAAAGACATATATGGGAAAGCGGAATAAAGGGAGAAGAAAACCAAAAATAGGTATTTGGATGTGATAAACAGTATTATAGAAGGGTGGTGTAAAAGTGATATGGAAGATCAAGTTTAGTAGAAATAGAGAACTGGGGTTGCTAAATAGTTAGGAGAGAAAGCTAAGGAAAAAATATAAAAAAAAATTTAGTACTTCGTGATTATTTGTAATTTCCGTTTTATAAGACATTATATTTAAATTGGTTGTATCTATACGTATCTGTTACCTAAGTTCATTATTTTTATGTTCGGCATAATTTTTAATTTCTAAACATAATATTTTTCAATACCAATTAAATAATATACAATTTTATTTTATTTCTTTATTATCTAATTCTTAATTTAGATTTCTGGAATACTATAGTGTACGTACGTATATTGAATGTTTTTATTAATTTATAAATCTTGAATTTAACGAAAAGTGGCCCAATACAGCCAACAACCCTTCACGTACGAAAATTTTGTTTCTTAAAAATTCAATATATTTTTAAATTTTTATAGTTTATATTATTATATATACTGTAAATATTTAACACATGTATGTATATATTATATATGTTAAAAATAAAGTATGAATAACATTTTCATAATATTATCAACTCAATTTTGTAAAAAAAGTCAATCGATGTTTTAGTTTTTAAAATTATTTAATAAATATTATTATAATCATTGAAATATATTATCAATGGTTACAAATACTTACGATGCACAAATAATAATAATATATATATATATATATATATATATATGTGTGTGTGTGTGTGTGTGTGTGTATGTACTTATATAACAATATATGACAAGAATTCACGTATTATATATCATATAATATTGGTACGCATGCATGCATATCGAATAGATATAATATTTTTACACTTTATACTGTAAATAAAACATGTAATAAAATATTCTAATAATTTCCAACTATAAATTATATACATTTTAGATTCTGAGGGGAGCGAGGGATCTACTCAGTGGTCTGTTTTACAGCGTTTATTTTTTTCTATGTAAGCAACTTTTTGACCAGAAGGAGTTGAATAAAAATCTTGAAGTAAAGCGGTTTTTAATTTTGAAATTGGCTCTAATTTGGTACTTCGAAGAACTTATATTTTTAATACATTGCACCGAAGCTGAATCGGTTTATTGAATGCAATCATTTGTCCTTTCAAATTCAATTCATCCACCATGAATATAATATGCTTTCCGACAATTAATCGAAGTGCATGCACCCCTATTGACACCGGACAAGCAAAGTGCACATTTATTTACGTTATACTTGGAAAAAAGTATATACCTATTAATATGTATATAAGTTCTCACTGTAATAAAACACGTACACAAACATAGGCATGTTCAGAATATAAATTATTTTATAAATAAAAAGTGGCGTCAAATATATATATATATATATATAAATATGAATGTAAAATACTGTATACGTTTATTGGTTTAAATAATATAATAACATCATATTATGATTTACGCGCACATGTGACACCGAACTCAAATGTCAAAATGATTAGTTTATACCCTGGTTTATACCGTCAACAATGACAAAAACAAAAACTACAAATAGCCACTATTATCTATTCTTTTTTATTTCTATTATCTATTTTATTATTATAAAATGAACTCGTAAATTGACCAATAGATTATAAAACAGTTATACGCGTACCTGTTTCACGTTGTTTTTTTTAATCGTGTTTTACATTATAAAGATGGTGTAACTAAATTAGAGCATCGTAATGAAAAATTTATTGGCCTGTCTGGAGATTTTTTGAGAAACAAAAAAATAAAATAAAATAAAAAATGTCGTTTTCATTGTGAGGCCCGGGACAGTCCCTATCCTCGTATTATATACTGATTGTCGCAGGTAGTAACGAGCGACGGTAGATACCACCACATTTAAAATGAGTACCTATATCGCGTTCCTAAACAGTAATAACAATTATTTCAAAATAATGTATTTGGCATGAAAATATTGTATTTAATTTAGGACAAATCGCCAAAACTCCATTACATTCACGTAAACTAGTAAAAAATCATGTTTGTAGTAAATTAAAATAAAACATTTTCGAAAAAAAAAATAACAAATTTATCTTGTTAAGTAATAATACGTAATTTGCAATACAATTAAACAAATAATATATTGGTATATTAGACAAGTTATATAGATTGAATTCTACCGATTTTTATCGAATTTCCCAATTTATTAAACGGTTTTTGTTAAGAATGGTTTTCGAGCCCACTAGCTGGTGGTACCGCTTGACCGTGATGGGAGGTTATAAATAAGTAAATTTTATAAATCTTGCATTCGCAAAATTTTCATCTTATATACATTTCTAACACGGTAAAATATATTCTAATTTTTATTATTTGTGCCATCAGTTACTGAAAATATAACATATATTATATTATCATATAAATGAAACCAAATTGTGCACGCTGAATACAAGAAATAAGATGGTTAAACAAAGTATATACGTGGGATAGTACCTATACCTAATATATATATATATATATATATATATATATAAGTACAATATAAGTTAGTTCAGAAGGTGAAAGTGTAACACACGTATAAGAGATTATTTGATCACCAACGACACGTTTTTGTCTAAAAATCTTAATCAAGTTTTCTCTTAAGTTTACTTTTAACTTGGCAAATTTATTTGACATGTATAATATCATGTGTGACAACATAGCGTAATAACGCCGTATTGTCGAAAAACAAATTTGAACTTCATAACAATATAGTTTGAATAAAATTAAAAACTTCATGTTATCCATATACTATACAATACAGCTGATATTATGTTATTTGTATATTAGATATTATAGACATAGGTACCAACGGAAAGTGTATTTCCATCGAGTGGTGTTATTGTGTACTGCGCCAAATTAACCGGGTTCGTTTATTTCATATTATCCAACAACATATTTTTAGTGGCCACTATATATGCTTAATTTTAAATAAAATTATATTTTAAATCTAATACCTATACAGTCCAGTATTCATTCGAGTTTTTTTTTTAACACATTATACTGACCACTTCAAATATTATACTTAGGGGAAAATACCTACGGTTTTTTTTTTTTTTTATAGGGTCACAAAACCCGTTTTATTGCCAATCCCCCTAACATAATCCAGAGACCGTTTCAATGATTGTATTGTTGTAAACGCGACAGTGTCCCACACGAACCTACTCATATATTCATATATATATATCTGTGAATAGGAAGGGCCGGTTAATGTGTTGAATTTACAAATTTCAATTGAATATAATTTATAGAGTAGACAATTTATTACGCAATTAGTATTAGGTGCATTGTAAATAATTTTCAAAAAAATTAACATTTTATATAGGTACGATATATGCATACGTTTTTATTTTATATACCTACATACATACATCGAATTTCCAGAGAGATGTTTTATTGGTAAAATTGTATTTTAAATAATTTTAACAATAGTTTGCATAATTTCAGATCAGACTTGTATATATAGTAATATCTGCTATGTGCGTTATTGTACAAATTTAGGCTTAATACAGGGACGTGCTCACGAGGGGAGGATGTCATATCCCCCATGACTTTTTTTTTCATTGGATTTCTACATAAAAAAAAATAATTTTATAATATTTTATGCAATAAAATTCTTTTAATTATGAATTAGTTTTAACTACTACATTCCTAAGTATAATAAATTATAATTGTGTATGTATATGAACGCAGAGTAATACGGTAAATGAACAAATTATTGTATTGTATTCGCATAATGAATTTTACATATACATTGCCTCATTTTTAAAGCGATTTATCAATTTTTTGGAAAATATCACCCCCTTTTTTTAATTCTGAGCACTGGCTCAATATCAGTATTATTATACTTATTATAATATAGTTTCGATATTGAATCGTAAAAACCGTTACTATACCTACTATAACCTTGTAATCTTATATACCTACTTTAAAATTTATTTATAAGGTTTTCAAAAAATTGTTTGCACGGTGCGACAATTATACTATAATTATATAAATGAAGTAATCATAGTTCACATGCCTAAACAATATAATTTATATAATACGTAATAACTGTGCACAATGTCATTTTGTTAATACTACGATAATAACCTATGATTATAATTGAAATAAACAAATAAAATCTAAAAATTACATTTACATTGACATATAATATATGAAATATCTATATAAACAATTTTATTTGTTTCGTTTTATATATTTTAGTAGGTATCTACATTATTATATAGACTAAAAGATAAATTAAATTGAGTTTGACTTTTTTGTTTTAAAGTAAATTAATATAATTATAAATTGCCTATGTATAGGCAATATTATAATATTTTAATGACCTATTCCAAACAAGATAATTGTTTTATGTAAGTACGATAAAATTAAATTATAATCATTAATGGGTAATGAAAAATGTATACAACGCTATAATAATATATACCGCCTATACAAAAATTCAATGAATTGGATAATTTATCAACAAAAATAATTTGACAAATACACTATTCACCAGAGGGTGTGCAGTTCAACAATTTTTCATGAATTAAAATGTTTAAAAATATATTTGTGAAAAATGTTGTTAATTTTTTAAACTCTGACAACTAAATAATAATTTTAATAGGTAGTAAACTAAATAATTAAATATGAAAAAATGGATATAAAACAATAATTATAATAAATATTAACAATTATTAAAAAAATAAGCAATTATAGACTACAAGCTTAGTATGATAACGTTCTATCTCAGATTCTTATGCATGTTTTTCAAATTGTTTATGAGAACGTTTTTCAGGTGTAAATGCGTTCATATAACTTATTCTAGTGAAAAAAAAATGTATGCACAATTTTAGATAAGGTTTCCGCTTGTTTAAACAGTATTACATAATATTATTAGTTAGAATTTAATTATTTATAATACATGCAAAAAAAAAGTTACTTTATAAAAAGACTATAAATAGTGAACCATTTTATATTAACAGAAGTATACATTATTAATAATTAACATTATGTACAAAATTTTAATACTAACAACAATATTATTTTAATTAAAATTTGATAGACATTTTTCATTGGTAATAAATAAATACTAAGACACGGCTTACTAAACTGTGACACACGTGCCACTGATGTTTGTAGTTACAGCTCCAGAGAATTGTTCAGGGGGCACATGACTGCTAAAAAATAAATTTTACAATTCACAAACCATTTTTCTACATATTTATAATGATAAACCTAGATCTTGTCATGATTTTGTCAGGTTTCTTTTGTTTATATACACTTTATATTGTGGGAAGTTGTAACACAGTTAACAGGTATACCCAATATACCTAAAACCTGTTTTTAAAATAAAATTTAGAAGAAGAAAACAATTTTTTGGGTAAAAGTTGTATATAGTAGAATATCTGGAGTAAATAGCTTTTTGGTAGCAAAATTACTCTATATGGTTAGGTACTTTCCAGGGGTCAGTTTTTAATTTGTCCAGTAATTTATTGTATTAATCGTAAAGAAAAACCACTATTTATGACGGAAAGTTTTATAAAATTATGGAAAAATGACAAATTGACTTTTCATACTATTTATTACTAAAATAATATATATCATATTATAACGAATAAAGATGTGATAAAATTGTAAATATGTATTTTTTCGTACAGTAATCACATAATAGTTAATGGAATACAAAGATTTATCATTGCATTCATATGTGATGTACCTATACATAAACTACCAGCATCCAACTGGACGAGTGAAAAAGTGCTTCCACCAGGTACTTGCCACTTTTTAAAAATGTTCATATGAATGTTTTTTTTTTTTTTTTTTTTAGAGAGAAACGGTGTTTTGACGAAATGTTTTAGATTATGTCCTCCTATATTATGTAGATCCATATGCTGTAATATGTAATACGAGTACTACTGAATTTGATCGTGTATAATATCCGGTGTGTATACATATTATTATAATATAGATATTTCTAAACATACCTATACAAACACGGATAAAGTGAATTGGAAAAATGTCTCTAAAATTCCGAACGACGACGAATAAAAAAATGCTCTAATTCGCGGTTCGCTTTCTATAGGTAGGTAGGGAAATACAAATTTCAACGGCATACACGAATTCACACGAAAGTCGTTGGGTGTATATACATACCAATTTATAACGACGTTTTCAAGAGTTAATTGAAAAACTTCTCGAACAAAACGACATTTATGCGCGTTTTACGATTATATTGCATATAAGACACACTATATTCGATCAGAACAATATATGAACGTATACATTCATTATTGCATATATACTAATTACCACGTACGGTATATGCACATATACAATATGCATATCAAAATATATGGTCGTAAATATTACGATATTTTATACTTTTCCAGTGTGTTTTTTTACCGTCCCGCGGTGCCGTTAAAATTGGTTTTCACTGATTAATATCGGGTCGTGCGTTTTAAAACGCGTCAAATATTCACCGCGGGAAGAGCGCGTTTATGTGCGCGCGCGATAAAAAACGCTCGGGACAATATATTTTTTAAAATGAAAAACTATTATTATTATTATTATTATTATTATTATTCGAACGATTTACATATACGCATATATTTTTCCATTCGAAACGATAATAATAATATATATATGGTTATGAAAATAAATCGAAAACCGTCATTCTGCTTCTTCCACCGCTGCAGGACATTTTATGCGGTATGGTTAATTAACGTTTTATGTACATATTATTATACGTATTATAATATACTATATATTATTATGCATTCGAACCCTGGACGGAGTACGACACTGGTCGCGATGGGTATAAACAATGTTAAAAAACAAATAATGACGATAATAATTAAACGGAAAAAAAAAAAAAAAAAAAACCGAAAACGAACTAACGCGTTTTTAACCGCAACAAGACACGACCTCTGTTATTAATAATAATAATAATATTATACACACAGTCCTGTCTGCATCGCACGCGAAAAATACACGTTTTATCATTCGACATGTTATTTGCACGCACGCACCCCTCATCCCTATGACGCCATCACTGCGTACACACTGTACTATATATATACACATGTCCACGCGTGTATCAGGTATATCAGGTATACAGGGTGTTTCTGAATGGAATCCCGTAAATTCGTACACATACTCGGTGGGGCGACCCACAATGACGAACGTTTTTCAATTTTTCGTACGCAAAAAAATTTTTCGTCGATACAATAAATTGTACCATTATGGTACCGAATCGATATGTCGCATCACTTTTGTCCTCTGATCGTCTCGCGGGCGTCAAAGTCGACCGAAAATGGTAAAAACTGTGTATAGTATATCGATTCATGTGAGGATTTCGCAGGAAATATCATAGTGTATTTATTTTTACATTCGTACTGTCAACATATATATATATATATATATATATATATATATATTATGAATTTAAATTTATAAACTTAGGTATTAAAGGGGGACAAAAAAAAAAATTGAAAAAGTTTCGTCGTCGGGTGGTCATCCCACTGAGTATATATATATATGTACGAATTTACGGTATTCCACTTAGAAACACACCCTGTGTAATAATAATGATAATAATAATATGGTGCATGTGCCGAAATTCCCAAAAGAACGAAAAACGAACGTGCTCCGATGATTAAACAAACATAATGCGCGCGACAATATAATTTTAATATATAATATTATATACGCGCGTCTAATTGGATTTGATAATAATATTTCGACAAATAGGTATATTATATTACATATATATATATATATATTATACCTATGCGTGCATGTATGTTTTTCTGTACGCGTGTTCACTGGGCTTTTTGAAAATTTCCAAAAATCGCCTCTACCGCCAGTACTCTCCTCTCTCCCCCCCCTCCATCAAACCCCAACGCGTATTATTATTGTCGCAGAACTCGATAGTCGCGCGGGACAACGACCAGCTGCAGAGCCGTGTGCGATTATCGTTCGATGGCAGTTTTTTCCACACGAAAACAAATATTATATTATAATAATATGAACGCTATAAATTCATACGAATGTGTTTGTTATACGCGTACAGAGTATATCAGTACAATATGATGTTTCGGTGATCGTCAAATTATTTATATTATCGTTGTCGGAGATTAAAACTATGGAGCACGTGCGTTTCTATATTATATGTACAGAAATATTACAAATTAATGTCATAATATTATAATAATACGTATAATACAACGGACAGACGAGTCAACCCTTCCCCCTCCCCCCCCCCATTTAACTTGATCGCTGTATACACATAATATATAGGATTTTATAAATAGCATATCAATACGTATTATCAGGTGCTGTTTACAAATACTATAGATGAAAATACCATATAGCACAAGTAAATTATAGGCATGTCAACTATAAATCCATTTTCGTTATCATATATATGCATGTTCCCCAGACATGGAATATACGATGAAACAATATCATGGATGAAAGAGTCTTAATAGTAATAATAATATATGTATCATGAAGACTAGAATAAGGAGGCCAAACACATACGGCCGCCCACTTCAATAAACGTCCAGAAAAGAGTCTCACGATTACATTGCCACGGGCTGCAAGGGTTGCAACTTTAACACGCGTAGTATAGGAAATAATGATGTTTTTTTGAGTTTTATAAAAAAAAAATAAGCAATATTTTTAATTCTAACCTATCATATTTTTTGTATTTATTAGGTTATAAAATTATGTATAAATTGATGTTTATATATGTACACTTTAATTATTATTATTTATTATTAATCAATTTAATTTTAAATGTTATCATATCATGTAACTATTAAGATAAAACTAAAAAAAAAAACTTACTAAAAAAAAAAAAAAAACAGAAAAGTTTCTAAATTATAGTTTATTACTTAATATTTAAGTACCATATAATTAAATTATTGGTATATATTTATTATATATTTTACTTTATTGTATCTTAATTATGTTGTATTAAATGTAATATTGCATCAAATGTAGTTTAGTCTACAGAGAAAAATGTATTGCCGTAAACATTTACCTAATCGAATTTTAAAATATATTAGGTACCTATAATATATCAATCTAGTCTACAAGTTATATTTGAAGTAATAGTATATTTAATATAACGTAAGTAATATATTCTGTGGTAGCAAGTACCACAATTTCATGAACCTTAAATTGTGAACTAATAACTATACATTTAAATTTAAATTTTAAAATACTGATTTTAAAATGAACTTATTGGGTGATAACAAATCACTGACAGAGTAAACATATGGTGACAACCAGAATAAATCTGATAATTCAATGATTTAAAAAAATTAAATAAATAATAATTATAAAGTGTACATATATGCATATCAATTTATACGTAATTTTACAACCTACAAAAAATATAATAGGTGAGGATTAAAAATATTGTTTATTTTTTTTATATAACTCAAAAAACGTAATTAACTCCTTTACTATGCGTATCAAAGTAGCAACCCTTGCGACCTCAGCGCAGCCTGTGGAAATTTAATCGTGCGACTCTTTTTGGGACGTTTTTCTTTAACGGAGATTGGCCTCCTTATTCTAGTCTTCATGATATGTACAAAGGTGAAACACATCTTGAATAAACAAAATGATAATGCAAGTGTTTTATTAATAGATATTTTAATCCATAACAATATTACAATAATTTTAAATTAAGCCGGAAATAATTTTTTCATGAATTTTGTTGTTTATTCCATGTCTGGGGAACATTTTCTACGCCGTGTTATCTAACTGACATGCCTATTTACTTATGCCATGTGAAATATGAGAAACTCAACATTAAAATGTTGTAGTCAAAAATTCACTCCAAAATCAGTGTGATCAAATATAAAAACCGTATTTATATATCGTATATTCATAACTGTACACGATATAATTTTAAAATAATCAGGGCCTTTAATGCTGGTAAGTAGGTAGGTAAGGTACTTATAATATTTCATTATTATTATTAGCATAATATTATGCCGAATTCTAAATAACATCTAGTAGTTCAACCATTTAAAATTTAGTACCCATTTACATTTTACAATATAAATGATGGATTTGTTTATAGGACGACATAGTTATTGATACAATTATTCAGTACTGAGGTAAGTGTTATAAATTAGGTTCAAAACCATCAAAAACATGTTAGTTGACCGATTATTTGTCTCAATATTGACATTTATAATATGAAAAATTCATAGGTAAAATTTTGTGTTTAAATCTAGCAGTAGGTACTGATTTTAAAGGTGAATCGGTCTCGTATCTCGCTATATGAATTTCCCGTATTGTCATCTATAGTATTTGCTATTTTCTATTGAATTTATCGATAAAATGTATAGAATAAAATACCAAAACAACGCTCTGTTTACTTTTGATTGACATAATATTATGACGAATCTGCATTCATGCGGCTATCTATGGATAGCAGGAAAATTAATGAATACGTGATAATGAAACGCGTCTTGGTCGTTGAACCCAGTGGCGTAGGCAGTGGCAGAATATATAGCCCCTCCACCGATTGGCTGTGGTTTTTTAACCTTTCATATTATATTTTTGTTTGAAACGCATTTTATTGTGTTACCAAACATTAATGAATTAATTTGACTGCAGTGCATGTTTCAATAAGATAACATCAAGAACGCAAGTTCACGAAAAATTAATAAAAAAATTGGTTTTAACATAGAGCACCAATAGTGTACTCGTAATAGCTCATAGAATTAACTGCATAGACATTTTATTCATCCGCTAATTTATATTTAAGAAGGCCTGTGTTGGTACCAATGTATGTACAAAATTCTGCTTTGCGAGAAAAACTATCACAAATTGTAAAGTTAATCGATTTCAACTTTAAATTTTTTTTCGATTTATAACTACATAGGTTGGATTTAACTTGGATTTACAAAATACATTTTCCCATTATTTGTAATTATCATTTAATATATAGCTATCATTTTTTCGTTATTTTTAGAGTATATTATAAGCTTTAAAAAATGTTCTCCTCTTTTAAATGAAAAAAAAAAAAAAACAATTATTAAAATATGGCAATTCTACAAAGTGTTATTTTTTTTATAAGATAAGCTCAATAATGATAATATGAAGAAAAATTTTATATGCAACATTTTCTATTGACTTATGTAAATGTATAAGAAAGTTAAATAATTGCTTATTAAATAAGTACAGCTTACTCACACTAATATTTATTTACATGGCTAGCCAAAGACTCACATATCTCAGAAGATGCTAACATAACATTTAACTAGGTGTCTATATTTTTCTTCTTAATAAATATAATTAACATCAGTCTCCTTTATAAGATTAACAATCTCTAGAAAAATTAATCTAATAAAATATAATAACTATGTACTATATATACCTATTGCCTACATAGAAGACGCGTTTATTTTTTATTTGAGCTATTTGAAACAGAATTTATTTCAGTTCTATATATGAATATTTGAATAAGTACCAACTCTTTTAAAATTTAAATTAAATTTAAAAAAAACAGTTGATTGTGTATTATTATTTTAGTTATCCGGACATCTTAGAAAGATGTCACACTAATGGTTTTTAGTGGAAATTTGTGAAATATGTTCAAGAAAAACAAACAAAAAGTCATTGAAAAATTATTTTAGAGTTTATTCACCTATAAAGTGTATAGAATACATAATTTTTGAGAGAATCTCAATGGTATTATAATGAAAAATATATATAATAAAATATTCTAAAATTTTTTTTATAAAGCTTCAACAATATAATAGCTAAATATTTATGTACCTAATCATAATATTCAAATGAAATAATTATCACTAAAATGTTGTCATCTAAACATTTTACATTAGCTGATGTTATAACTAATTTTAAATTATCTCTTTGTTTGTTTTTTTTAAAAGCGATTTTTTTTTTGAATAAACATTTTGATAACACGAGTGAGATCATATATAAATTACTTTTAAAATGCACCTCATGCTCTTTAAAAATCATCTGTGTGACCTGTTAATCGATGACAATTTCTGCAAAAACTCATAAAAATCATCGATGAATTAAAAATTTATTTTTCATTCTAATACTTATTTATAATAATGTGTAATACCTAATATATTTATTCGGATTTCTGAAGTTTTATTTAGTTATAATAATTATTAATATATATATATGTATAAAATCGTATATTTTTTATTTTTTTGTTATTTAATTAAAAATATACTATACTCTATTCATTCCTGATGCCCAAATAGAACACAAGATGCAAGAACAGTACTTTCTTGAGGCATATAATATAATATTATATGTAAATTATGTAAGATCGGGTGGTGGTTTCTGAAATAAGGGGTACAGTTATAGTTTTGTACTATGTTCTATGAGGTATGAAGAACACTAAACGCGTTTTTTGTTAAGATTATAATAAACGTTAATAAAAATAATTCAATACCACAAATGTATCGTTTATATTATAATTATATCAGTAATTATTGTAATATATCGGTTATTTGAAAATACAAATAAAATACATGTTTAAAAAAATCTCCAAAAGTTATGGCAAAAAATAATATATATATATATATATATATAAATATGGTATACGGTTTACTTAAACGTTTAAATGATAAATATTTTATTAAAACAAAAATATATTATTTACCAATTATTTTACCTGCACAAAGATCAGACTTTATTCATCATATATACCTACTAGTATAGGTAGTAGGTACTCTACACAACATATTATTATCGTGTAGTATCTACGAGCACATGTTTACAATAATCTCAAGATTTAACTTCACAGACTGAAAATAGTTCGACCTTGAAAAATTAACAAGTACCGAATTTCTAAGTACCTACTTACTTATATAATCTATGTATGTATGTATGTATACGGTTTAACATTGCAGAACAATTTAACGAGACACTACGTTTAATAATAATTATTAATGTGTAATATAGTTATAACTACCTATGTAGATATAATTACAATAAAATCAACCTATACATTTTTTTAATAATTTATATAGGAGGAATCTAGACTAGTTGTCACAAAGCATATAACTTAACAGCTAGATAGGCCGATAAATGTAGTCCCGCTTTAAAATTGTGTTCACAAATTTAAAATACAGGGGAAAAATTAGGTCACTCAAAATTTGTGTCTTCCTGAAATCGTGCAATCACTTAGAAAACAACAAATAAGTAACGAAAAAAATTGTTCTTGAAAATCGTAAAAATACTGAACACAAATAGAATTTACCTTAAAAAACGAGATAATTAGCGTTCCGTTTAATATTTGTGGAGATAACGGAACACAATGCTCGAAAACGGGACAACCGTTTCAAACAGGAGGTATGGTCAGTGGTCACCCTAGTCTATAATATAATGTATTTATACTGTATTATAATATTATCATTATGATTCTTGACATAATGTTTAAACACGAAACCAACTCGAAACGTTCATCAAATTGTATACTGAAAAAACTGCATTTTATTTAAGAATATTTGCCTTTTAGGTATTTATTACAGATATTATTATTTTTGCGAATACGACCATAAATACTAGTGTTCTATAAAGTAATATTATTTTATGACATTAAAATATTAGAAAAATTCAAATAATAAATAGGTATATTTATATATAGATACCTACCGTCAAAATATATATCTACTTATACCTACTGACTAATCTGAATGTTGAAAATTCAACAATTTTTTATATTCATCGCATATTATATACTACAAGTTTTATTAAGCTACATATATTTAATTTAAAACATTTTCAATAATAGAATAAATGGAACATTTTACAAAAGTTAATTTTAAAGAAAAAATTATCTGAAAAATATTTAACTTATAGGAAACGATTAATAATATAACTAATACTGACCTAATACTAATATATAAGCTGACCTATATATATATACAAAAATACAACACAATAAGTCCCAAAGAACATGTATAAGGGTCGGTTTTACAATTCTTGATTTAACTCGAATTCAGATGAACCGGGTTCATCATTTGAACTTAGTTTAACTTACTGTCGGTATTACAATCACAGAGTTACCTAACCGTAGTTTAACCTGTGGCTTAATAAAATTATCTGTGATAATAGAATAGCTGGGTGATAACAGTAAATACATTGATAATTGTATGATTGTGGTATGATTAAAGTCGGTTTCGTTTTTATTGTTCTTACATTAAATTTAATTTGAAAACGGCTTTATTACATTTATTCGTATAATAAAAATGATGTCTGATGATGAAAACTTAACGGATATTGAAGATTTTATGGAATTATCACTAATCGTAGGTTTTCTTCGAAGTAGAAAAATGTTTCTTGAGCGACCTAACCATTTTTTATAAAGTGGAGAGATAAACTTGTCTAGTCGCTTTCATCTATTTAAGAACAGTGTATATTTCATTCTAGATCACATTAAAGAAAATAATACGTCACCAACAAATAGATACAGATACAGTATACAAGTACTTTAGTTATGGGGATCTATAGGACACACGAAGTCCCTGTAAAAATTCATACGAAACTGAAATTTCAAATCATTAAAAAATATTGATATCTCTGTTATCAACATTAATGGACCATCAATCAAATTGAAGATCATCTTTGAACTCGGTTTAAACTCTGAACCCAGTTTGAACTACTATTGTAATACCGACTCTAAATAATTCATCGTTGCACGACCGTTATCAAAGTTATTTATCAAATTGATAAAAGTGCCTATTACTTATCAGCACGGCTATAGATACTATGGTTGCACGACGAGGATTGAAAAATCTATAGACGTGCTTATTAGTCGTATTATTGATATGATAATTACCTAATTTAAAACGGAAACGTACAAGTATACATTTATAAACAAAATATGCAATTTATCCAAATGGCAAACAATAAACATATTTATAGGTACCTACTATTATTCGCTGATTACAATTTATAACATATAGGTTACCTACCTACCTGCCTACCTATATACAGGAAAGTAGGCGAATATATATTATTTGCTCAAAAGTTCTTAAAAACAAGCACAAAGAAACACATTCTGACATATAGTTATTTATTGTGATAGTCGTTACAAAAACGAATATTTCTATACGTAATATTACACCGTTAATGTGAAGTATAATTTAGAAATTTCTGTTATTTATTAGCTATTATACACTCAAAATGTTGTGTACAATTAAAAATATATTACACCGGTTAAAGTTTTATCGTCTTTCCGTTCGACTTTCTACGAATTTTCTACTCGGGAACATAATCATAATTAATTATTCATCCTCAAATATTGCTAAAATTTTCAAGAACGTAAAACGTGCGTATTGATTATTATTTAAATTTAAACAAGCGAGTTTATATTAATATAAATGGTATATATAGGTAGAACCTTAGATATATATATATATATATATATATAAACATGGTCGAGTCAAAATAAAGCCCGTTGGATTGTTGCCGAGAATACATATGTAATATTAAATTATATACTTTTAGTTACAGGCTATATATAGGTAAATACAAAAAAACGCACATAACCCCCGGTCTTATGACTATTATCGATACAGTAAAAGTTGATAATATAATATAGTCGCATTTACTTAGAACTTACATTCTATTTCATCAAAGTCAAAATAGATAACAGTATACATATAGGTACCAGTCGATATAGACATCATATAATATGTAAGCACCTGCCGGTATTTGTCGCATTACGATTAATAAACGTGACGTGTTAAAATATCAAAATTTGATAATGAAAAATAAAAGAAAAAACGTTAAAAAATAGTATTTTTATTACATACAATATTACGATTTTAATGCGATTATATTAGGTATTATCGTAATAATACGTCCGTTTGTCAGGCCCGTCGAGAGGGAGTGTTGGGGGTGATTCACCCCGGGCCCGGGATTTTCATGGGGGCCCGGATATATGAACCGAAATAACAAAATTTTATATATTTTGAAATATATGAGTAAGTTTGAATGTATTTTGATGGCTTCCATATATGGTTCAAAATTCTCCAAGCTATAAATGAGAGAAATCTAATTCTTCAAGCTGATGAATGCTACCATCATTGATGTCCAAATCATGAACCTTGAAAGTTCACTTGCTGACTTGCACTTTTACTACACTTACTTTTTCAAATCAATTTTTCAATCATTGATGGAATAAAATACAGGTTTACTACCATTAATAACTTAAATAAGACATTTTCATTCTTGTGGCAGCACCATGATATGAGTGTAGAAGAAATTCAAACTGCTGCAGACAATTTTATAACAAAATATTCTGTTGACGTGTCTCAACACATGTCAAATGAAGTTACCCAATTGAAAAATATATATGAAGCAAATTTTAAATATCATCTATCTCTATTCGAGTTATCAAATGCCATAAATGTGAAAAAGTTAGGAAGACTCTTTCCAAACGTTTGCAT
>JAIPRL010008865.1:0-19167 GCA_025469235.1 Pemphigus obesinymphae | reverse complement strand
GGTAGTAAATTTGTTAACAGAAAAAAAAAAAAAAAAAAAAAAAATAAACATCATTGTAAAACCACTAGCTCCCTCGCTACGCTCAGAATCTAATAATACGTACCTACATAATAAATTTTTGATTTTTACCGAAATAGTTATTTTTATAATACAGATCTTACAAATAATTTATAACTAAATAACATTTTTAAAACTTTTTTATTTAATTTTTTAATATTATGTACAAGACAACAAATTCTATCTCAACTTTTCAATAAACATTTAATTGATACTATACTCTAGCATTCATAATATATAACATTATGAGTTTAAAATTATAAATAAAAAAAAAACCATCAAATTCAGTCTTCAAAGAACAACGACAATTTGTCATTAAAAAATTTGCATTAACACTTTTAATTTTTATGGTCGAGTCAAATATATATATATATATCAATGTTATGCATTTTCAGGTTGATAAAGTTGAAAAATGCATAAACATATATTTAAACAAATATCGTGATTACATGAAATTAAAAATGATATTGATACAAGACTATTTTTAAAGTACCTACTCGAAAAATATATTTAAATATTTTTAAACTGATGGATTTTAATTTCTTTTTAAATTTCATAAAAATGTTCTATACAAAACTACAAAACTCCTCCAAAACCATGTGTGTGGAGTCCTCTTAATTAATTAAATTAAATTAATACAATAACACCTAATATATATCCTTATAGATAAAATATAATGTATAATTTTAAAATATACTTAATAATATTATGAAACTAATAAAATTATATGAGTAATAAAAAAAAAAAATCAGTCTACATTAAAGTAGATCTATTTTCGTCATTACGGTCATACCTACCTACTATAAAACCGTGGTTAATTATTCATTACCATTTTTACGTTACCTATACACCCAAATATATATATTTTTTTTTACTTTTTATGTATTTTACACGTAATTTTATGATTAAAAAAATATTTGAACCACTCCGCTGAATTGAAACCAAAGAGGACGGCTCACTTAATCTAAGCAAAAAAGGGGGACGCCGCCCCCTCTATCCCTCCCCACTTTAACCACTGATGACACTTGAAATAAAAATTCACGTGATTCAGTTCGTGTAGTTACAATTACACGTGTACACGTATATAAATTATAAGCAACTACACGTGTAATAATTATTATACGACGTGTATTGACTACACGAACATTTTATTGCCAAATACCGATCATCCCGAGTAGAAATTGTATTTTATAATTTGGTGTTTGATGTTTGGACCAATATGGTGTTTTAGTATCAATTAGTATCAATAGTATAGTGTTATTAATTTATTTTGTACCAATTGTAAAACTAAAATATTATTATTATAGTATATTGGTGTTCAAATAGTGCTACGTTTAAAATTGAATGTAATCTGGACCACGATCTGAAAATTTTAGAGAGAGGCAGATGTATAAATTATAATATTTTCATTTTATTAACAACCGGTTTTATCAATAATCTGTTGTAAAGTTATTCTTCAGTGGGGACATGTCTCCAAGGGTTAAAAACTTGTTCTTTATTTGTCCCCATTACAAAAACGTATAAAGAACGAAACCATGTTTTTATTCGCTAACAAATTATGAGTAAACGTTCTTAAGCATAAAAAAGAAAAAAACTAATCAAGAACGAAAATTATTTCGTTTTTAATATTGTTCCCCAAGTTCGTCATTATTTTTGGTTACCCACACTCTCCTTTCACACGCCACCACGCTCCTCTGTCACACACTGTTGTAACGCTTCATCGTCCAACACCACCATAACACTCCTCTTACACACGCTGACGTTACGCGTTTCCGTCACGCTCTCCTGTCCCATTCCACTGTCATACACCACCATAACGCGTTTCCCCGTCATGCTCTCCTATCACACGCTCCTCCGACACACACCGACGTTACGCGTTTCCATCACAACCCATTACGCATTTTCGTCATGCTCCCTTGTCATAAGCCGCAGTAACATTTCTCTGTCACACACTTCCGTAACGCTCCATCGTCATACACCACCGTAACACACATCCGTCACACGCCAACGCTACGCATTTCCGTCACGCTCTCCTGTTACACACCGTCGTAAGACGTTTCATTCACGGTCTCTTGCGGTGCGTGACGATGGACCGTTATGGCAGTGTGTAACAAAAGGGCGTTGCGGTGGCGTGTGACAGAAACGCGTAACACGGTGTATTACAGTGACATGTGACACGATAGAGTTACGGTAACGGAAGAGTGTTACGGTTGTGTCTAACGGCGAGGAAAGTTACGGCGGAGTGTGACGGAAAAGCGTTTTCTCTAGTTACTTATCTAACGCCACAGTGTTTCACATCAAATTTTAGGATACTATACGGTTTTTATGGTATTCCAAACCATAAAAGATAATAAAACGGCATGATCGATATTCCATAACAAAATGCTCGTGTAGTCATTACACATGTAGTTACTGATAATTTTATGTGTACACATGTAATTATAATTACACTAACTCATACACGTGAATGCTAAATACATATGTTACACATGTATACAAATACACGTGAAATCGAGACCTCTAGGAAAACCTACCGTTTACATAAAAACGGCAATAACACTATTTTATCAAAATTGATTACAATTATTTTTACACAAGTAATTCTGTATATAATGATACTACTCGTAGAATCTATTCATTCTATACCAAAAAAAAATATTTTATACACAATTTATGTAAAATAATACAAAATTTTCGGCTATTTATAGTATTTTTAAAGATGTTTAATAAGAGTTGATTTTAGAGTTTAAGATTCAAAATCTATAAGGAAAACTACACTGGTCATGCATTAGTGACCATCAAGAACGTAGGTATCATTTCACAGCGTTCTCATATAAAAATATATGTACTGATAGAAATAACTTATAAGTTCAACGACTAAATGTGAGCTGTGAGTGTTTATCAAAATATTATATGTCTTAATGATTAAATACAGTAACTAGTTAAATATAACCATAAGAAACGAATGGAACTATAAAATGCATTTAAAAAAACTATATAAAAGTAATAAATAACTAACAACTAAATGTCTAAATTATGAAAAATATGCAAAATCAGACTTGTTTTAAATATCAAATAAATACACGAAAAATATTGGACAGTTTCATATATAATTTAATCATTATAATGTAATATGCAATCAAATAAATGCAGAATCATAATAACTAGAGTGGTATGGAGAGGTGGGTCGAATCAAAAATTCTTATAATAAAACTAATTTCTAATATCCCATCTCAGTGATTAAGATTGTATTATAAATGATAATTACCATAAAATATTCTTGTTTATTTAAGTTTTTATATTATGAATCGACCCCGCAATAACATTTAACAGAAATTACTTACATAATAATAATTTAATTAAGTAATAACTAATAACTAAAAAAAAAAAAAAAAAAAAAAAAAAATAGGTAAAATGTATATATAATAATATTAATAAAATTATAGAATAAAATGAATGCAATTATAAAATTAATATAATATATTATAAGGGGTAGTACAGGAGTGGCTCCAATAGTAGACAAAATGTGGGAGAATAAATTGAGATGGCTAAGGTATGTTTTAAGGAGGGAAGAGATAGGAGCAGTAAAAGTAGTAGTGGAATTTATGTTGAAGGAAAGAGGTGAAGAGGAAGACTAAAACAGAGGTGGGGGAGGGGGTATTATAGAGAGTGATGAGGTAGGCGAATGTAAATGAGTAGGATGCGGGTGTTCTGTGGAAGTTGAGGACTACAGTAGTTGCACGTTAAAAAAAGCCTCATCGAGTCAACAGCAAGTGGTTTCCACTTCACCATAGTCAAACCACACTAGATTGGCATACAGAGAGCCAATATTTATTGACTATTGTCATATATACGATATATCGTGTTATTTTGGGTAACACTGTATAATTCAAACCTGACAAGTTTTTGTCCACAACCGAGGCTCTTTCTAAACATGCGCATGAACTGTAGGATGGCCGAGCCAAATAGTTGAAAGAGAAAGCGAAGGAGAAGAAGATGGAGTAAATATTGACTACTATAATAGCCTGTACAGTGTACACTGTACATTTTATTTTATTTTATGCACAAATATATAATTATTCATAGCACGAGTATGTGAAGTATGATCAAAATATTTTTAGAAAACAAATGCATTAAATTGATTTTCAAGACTGTATCTAACATACTCTATAATAACTATTTAAGAACATAATTCATATATTTACTGAAAATCAAGAAGACTAAATAAAGTATGTTAATTTTTATTTTGAATATTCTTTGTTTTTGTAAAATTACATACTGATGTACAGTTTGTAGACATGACAACTATGTTATACATATATTAATTATATATAGCACAATTTGGTACTTAAATACTATAAAAAAAAATTAAAAATTAAAAAATTAAAAAATCAAAAAAAAAAATACTACAATCTAACCACAAACTAATCTAATATAGTTCCAAATAATATTTAACGTAGGTTAACAACATTTCTAACAAAATATATGTTTTTGTTTGCCCACGCTAATAATTATACAATTTTAATATATATTGAACTAATCAAACTGTAAAATAAAATGAAAAAATTTGGGTTTAAGCATGCTTAATACATAAAAAAAAATCAATATTTTCTCCAACATATTCGTCGATATGAAATAAAATAAAAGTTTCAATCCATGCCATTTAATTTAAACTGAAATTAAAAAAATTAATAAATAAACAATACCTAATAATAATAAAATATTTTATTTATTTTACAATATATTATTAATTAATAACTGGAATTTATATAAATTCAGTATAAAATATTGTAATTCGTAATTATAGAGAAACTATGAAATTATTCAAAGGAAAACTATATCCCAAATAATGTTTAGTTAAAATATTATTGTCATCTACAATTTCAACTTCCTCGAACTAATTCATGTTTGTTAAATAATAATAATTTTATATTGTCTCAAAAATAAAATAAAAATGTATATTTATTATTGTACATATAAGCAACTAAATTTATTATTATTAAACGAATGTGTAAAATCTAAATAATAATAGATGCGAATATCAAAACAAATTATTTCTAACATATTTTTATGTTTACACTTAATGTTAAATATATTTTAATGAAAGGAAAAGTAAAAATAATTAATTTTGCAAGATTTGAATTATTTCAAATTAAGTTACTTTTTTAAAATTGTATATAATGAATAGTTAACAAAATACATAAAATTAAAAAATAATAATAAAAAATATAAACACTAATGAAATAATACTAAAATATTTATAAAGGTAAAAAAGCATTCAAATATGATCCGATGTAAAACAAAGACATTAAATATTTAATAATTTTACATACATTTTTGATAATTTCTGCTACAGTAACAAATGAAATATCTTCTGTTCAAAATGAAAAACATGATAGAAATAGCTATCAAAGTAACTGAAATTGTACCTAAAAAAAAAAAAAAAAGCATTAAGGCCAGAATAATAAAATTATTAATTATTATTTTGAACTTTAAATATATACAATAAGATAAAAATTATCGCATTTGAAAAAAGCTTTCTCAGCAAAACTTGGTTTTAAATATTTTAATGTGCTCACAAAAAATAATTCATCAAAAATGTAAAGGTTATATGGATCTAGTTAGAATATTGGTCGATTAATCTTTTATTAAGATTCTTAATAACCAAAATTATAAATTAAAATAATTATAATTTACATTATCATAATAAAATGTTATAAGTATTTTTTTTTATATACATTTATAGTAAAATAATAACTCATAAATAACTTGATATATTTTTAGATAATAACCTAATTTTAATACGTTCAAAAATTAATACCTACCAAAATAAATTAATAAATTAATTTGAGAATCATTGTGACACTCTGCATACCAATCGGTAAGTAGAATAGGTTTTACAACATCAATAAACTGATCGAGATCACATGCAACTGAATTACATCCAGGAACATGAAGCAAAAATGGATCACCGCTAGTGTTTTTATATGATACCTATAAAATAATTATTATTTAGAATTAAACTTGATTAAATAATTATCAATGTTAATTATACAATATTAACATACAGTGACAACAAAGGAACTATTTTTACTCTTTCTAAGTTCTAAAAATATTGCAGAAGCATAAGGTGGTAATTTGTAATTGAAAACATTTAAAGAATTTAATAGGCCAGCTACATTGGTATCATGGGCTGAGAATATCCATAATTTTGTACTAGAATTCAAATTACCACTTCGTTTGATATTCATATAGTTAACAATATCATTAAGAAGTACACCTGAAAAATAAAAAAATAGTTGTTTTTATTTAAAGGACTACCCAAGAAAAAAAATTATTTTTTATACAATACCATACCATGTAAAAAGAATGCATTTTAATGAAACTAGTTTTTCCTTACCTCACACCATTCAATTTATTAATATATTTAATTAATAAATTATAATAAATATAAACAATATTTACTTATACTATAATATATTAATCAAATACTACACAAAATTACACATTCAAATATTTCAGTTGAACAGTAGTTATAATTTGTGTAATTTAACACGTTGACTGCGCATGTATTTTCAAGGTGTTTCGCCCAGTCCGCATATTCAATTTTTAATTTAATTTAATTTTGCTACTAATAAAAAAGTTTTCATATGTGTTCAATAAAAAGTTTTTTCAAGTTTTTTCAAGTTTGGGCTTTTGAACTTTTAGGACGCCAATTGGCGTCGTGAGGGTCCAGGAAAATATTTTTTGTACAGTGCGCATGGACGCCAATTGGCGTTTTCAGATTTTTTAAATAATTATTATTTGCATTAACTTTTTTGCTATATTATGGATAATATTAATAATACAGTAAACAAAATTAATGTTAATATATTATATTCAAAAATAACACAATATATAGGTATAGTTTAAATAAATAATAGATAATAATAATAAAAATAATAATAATAATAATAATAATAATAATGTTATAATATAATATTAAACAAAACTCTTCCAGTAATTATCAACTGCCGTGTGACAGATGCATCAGAAATGACAATATAGTTGTCATATGATGTGATAAACATCAAATAATAACAACAAAATATTTGTTCAGAATATTACTTATAAACAGCCAAAATTGCAACATATGCGAGTACGGTGCATGTATATATATTTAAAAATATCCTACGACGACGCTACCCAAACATCAAATTTCCCCAAGCCACGCGCATTAAATGAGAGCTCATTTATCGAATATATATATATAGGACGCCAATTGGCGTCGTGAGCGTTGTTATAGCACATGTAGGACGCCAATTGGCGTCCGTGCGCAGTCAACGTGTAAAAATATAAAAATTAAAAGATTATTATTTACCTACATAAGTAAGTGTATGTCAATATATAGAAGTTAAAACCTATAATATTGGTTATAGGGAAACTCTAGTAACAGTTTAACATAATTGATAAGATGTTTAATTGAGTATCATGTTCCTGTTCTCAATTTTTATTTATAAAATTGATTTGTTCAAAGTCGCCTTATTTTATGGTACTATTATAACTTTAAACCACTTAAAATATAGTCTGAAATAATATGTAACTATAGAATATTGTCATCAACTTCATTATTTTTCAAATAATATATCCTATATAGTAGTGCGCGTTGAGATGAATAAGGTTGTATTTCCTTAGTAAAACTGTTAAAAGATATTATACTGGTGTTATGACCAAACAACACATAATCAACTTATCTATATAAGCTACCAGATTCTTCATGCTAAATTTAATTAATCGTTTTGAATATATATACATACCACAACTAAGTTTCTTCAGTATTGGAGTATAGGTAGGCAACAAAAATGACAATTCAGCAACTTCTTTTAATTTTTCAGGGAATACAGAATTTGTCCAATTAGGTAATGTATAATTAAATTGTGTCTAAATAACATAATAAATTTATTATTTTTAAACAATGTAAATTCATGCGTATAATTTCAAATAGATAGTTTATTAAATTGGAGAATAATTGTAGGACTTGAAGATGTAAAGTATACATAATACTTCATAGTAAGTACCTAACTACTTTTATTTTTTTAATTTGTTAAAATATTTAAAAAATGAAATACCAATTTTTTTTAAGAGGTTTAGATTTAGATAAATATTCAATTACAATATATACAATATATTATATAGAATTACATATCTACTTAAACTTTTGAGTTCAATGGACGTATATATACATCAGGGTATATATAACGTTATCTATTCATCCTAAACATAAGGAACCTATAACCAACTATAAATAATGCAATTTTAGTCTATTTGAAAAAAAAATTAAATTACGATTTTTTTTAATGGAGTAAGTCAATATTTGAATTTTTGCTTATATTAAGGGTTCTCAACAACCTCAATATTTATAATGTAATAATTGTGTGCAAACTTCACGTTTGTGTTTATTTATTTTTTATAAACTTTGTAAAATATTATTATTTATTATGTCTGTAAGAAATTTATTTTCTTCCTTCTTTAAAAATGATCTCATATTCGTGACACTTTGAGAACAACTGGCCATAAACAATTTGAAGTTAAGAGGATATAAACACAATAAATTTTCAATGAAAAACTCATGTTAGAATTTCTAATTTTTAACAACTTATTTATCTTAGAAATATGAAACTAAAAACAAATTATAGATAACAATATTATCTATTGTCCTGCATAGTGCATAGCCTTTTTTCGATATTTAAATTTTTTTAAGAGTTATGTATATTTAATTTAAAAAAAATCAAGAGTTAGTTTTGATAACTCATATGATGTGTTTAAATACATATTACATAATTGGTTACATAGGGCGCTAAATAATGTTGTTCTTTATCATTTATTTTTACTTTTATCTTTCTACAATGTTTTAAGTTATTATAAATGAGAAATGCAAAAGTAATATTTTCAATAAAATGTTATAAATTGATAAAAAAAAAACAACCACAATAAAATGTACATAGTAATAGGACCAATTTATTTATTTATTTTATATATATATATATATAAAATATTATAGCACAATAATTATACAATGGGAATAAGAGAAAAACTAAAATAAAATAATAACAACTTAAAAGAAATAAGCTAATACAAGTACATGTGTTATATTAAATATAAAGCATTTAGAATAAAAGAGATTATGTTGGAGACAACTGGTTGGAAATGAAAATTAAGAAGCAAATTGATATCAGGACATATATAGTCCAGAGAATGTAAAAGGGAAAGAAGGTTTAATTTAGAAGAGTATATAGAAGGACAATAAAATGGTGGTCACATATAACATCAATGGTATGTAAAGTACACAAAGGAGAAGAATTGAGAGTTATGTCCGAAATGTAGACAGGTAAAGGCTACCATTTGAGACCTGGAAAAGTTAGGATGGAGTAAGGGAAGACCATTTGTGTTGTCAAGCATTCCAAATGAGTTTATGGTGAATTGGAAGAAAATCAGAATATGGAATTTTAAAAGGAGAAAAATCAAGAAACTGCTTAATGGAACATTCAAGGTGGTATGCCATCCCGTTTTCGGTGATCCCAACATGTTTAGGTACCCATAAGAATCGTACTTGTTTATTATTTAGGTGGAGGCTATATGGACCAGAGACTTTATAATAATAATAAGAGATAAGGAATCAGAAAAAGGGTTAGATAAAATAAATATAAGGCAAGATTGTGAGTCTGAAATGATTTAGATATCATTGGAATTTGTAGCATTAAATGAAAACAAAAACTATAAAACATTCAAGGAAGAGATGGAGGCTAAAATAGGAAGGGTCTTAGGAACATATCTCCAAGATGATTTTATATCATTAAAGATCTGATAGAAGGGGCTGCTAGGTGTACCCATGATTTTAAGTACAAACTTTTCAGCGAGCCGACGACTTCTAATATCTAAAGGGCAAGAACATTCCATTTTTAAGCTAGCTAGAGGTGTGGACTGCATTGCACCAACTACCGTACAAAGATAAGAGCAAAAAAAGGTATTGAGTTTTTTCAATAGTTGGAAGAAGCAGAGACAAAAAGAAAGGAGCCATAATTAACCTTGGATCTAATCACAGCATTGAATAATATGAGGGAGCAGATGGTTGTGAACCCCCACCGGGTGCCTAACAGAGAGCAAAGAAAATTGACCAACGTGATATAATACCCGAGATATAATGAAAGTGGAGAACCCATCTAAGTAGGATTTAGTTCAAGGCCAAGATAGGTGACTGCAGCAAAAATATAGATAGGCTGTTCATCTAATATTAAATAAGGTAAAGGTTGTAAACTGATTGTACTGTTTGCGAGTAAAGAACATAAAGTTGTTTTTTTCAAAGGCGGTAATAAAAAAAGAACAGGAAGAGAATTAGAAAGACAACTTAAAGCTTGGTTAAGGATGGAAATAGAAATATCAAGATATGTATGAGTGGAAAAAAGTATTATGTCATCAGCGAGAAAAGAGAATGGAAATAAGGGGAAATTAGAGAATTAAAAATAGGAGATATGTAAACGTTAAAGAGCAAGGGACTGAGACAGCTGCCCTGAGGCATACCTCTATATGATAACCTATCTGTGATAGAACCAAAGAGATGAAAAATTCAGAAAGCGGTGGGGAAAAAGTGAAAGATGAAATTGCAAACGAGGAAGGTATGTGAAAAGAAACTAAGCGTGAAATAGCATAGGGATATGAACAGAATCAAAAGCGCCTTTTATGTCCACGAAAATGGCAGTGAGAAATACTTTCCTACAAAAGTCTTAATATATTGGACATACTAACGCTCGGAAAGACATTCTATAGTACCAATAGTGTACCTATAGTGCTGCAATATATTAATTTAATTTTAAAAAATATTGTCAGAAGCCAAATATGTTACTAAGAAGAATACAATTTTTTTTTCCAAAAACCAGTCCAGTCGATTTTTAAGCATGGACTTTACGAGTTTGCAGAAGATGGAGGAGAGAGCGATTGGCCTATATGCAGTGGGATTTGAATTGGGTTTGGAAATTGGAATTGGGACCAATTATTATTCATTTTTAAAATGAATATAAACATTTTTCTTGAAATTTTCTTAAAATTGCGCATATAAAACGCATTAAAAATAGCCACACTGACATCTTAAATATCTTGGTCAATATTCACTTTTTTTAATTTGTGTATTCGATACTTCATTTTGAATGTTTTTAAAAATATTGAGTAAATACAAATTGGAAAAAAATATAAATTGTATGCAGGTCTGGAGTATGCAATAAAGTATTTAGGACTCAAGGGTTAAAATATAAATATTAAATCGTGTTATTACATAATATTTAAATTTACTGCTTCTATTTATCTAATGGACAATACAGCCAACATAAAAGTTACTTAGTTACTTAGCGTATAAATTATAATGTTATAGGTTACAACCAAAGTATAAACCTTATACTCCGGGCACGTTAAGAGTGTACCCCGTCGGGGAACAGTTTCCACCCAGCATCCTCACCATGGTCGAACCCACCACTCTGGCATACAAAGCCTCAATATTTATTGACTATTTGTATACACTATGTTCAAGTGATGACATAGTGTATACAAATAGTCACATAAGACACGGCCATTATCAATTTTATTATAAAAATAAATATAATTAATATTAATAAGATCAAAACAACCAATATATTACTGATGAATTATTAGTAATTATACCTAATTATTAGATAATAATGGTCATTAGACTATTAAAATTATAAGTAATGTGAATGTCATTAATTTCATTAGTTTATCATAGAATAAATGTGTTTTCAATAAGTAACAATTAACAAGCTTAATCCAAGTTAAAGATTCTAAGTACCTACCTATGGTGTTTGTCATTTCTTTTGAAATGACATAAATAACAAAAAAATGACTTTTTTCTTTTTTTTGTTTTATAATTCATATACACATGACATATTGAATATGATATAAAATGATATATAATGATATAAAACGGTAAAATAAGTATTCACATGCTGAAGAAACGTGCAAAGGAGACAAATTAAAATACAAATACTGCGGCCCTGGAAAGAATGGCCGGAAAATCTGAACCTAACCGCCTCATACCGTGAACTGTCGGCATCGACAGTCGTGTACACATGCCACCTCTATCTTACTTTATGGTGCAGAATATGAACGGACACTAGCACTACAACTCGATGTAACCATGTTATTTGGGGTCACATTGTATAATACCGACCTGGGCATGGCGGATGAATTTTTGTCCGAAATCGGGGTACACTTTTAATGTGTCCGCAATATAAATCACGTCATACTATTGACAGAGCAACCAACCTCTTCAGTATGAAATCATACTATTTTAAAAAACAAGAAAGTACCTACATATTCAAGGATTCTTTTCTTTTTTTTTAATATTACTTAACAAAACAGCAATAATTCATTTTTTTAAAAAAGAGTACTCAGAAATATAAATTTAAAAAGAGCATTCAATTAAAAATAAAATATTTAATATATTATTACCTCAACTAATAATATGTCATATAATGTTGACGATTGCCAAATTGGATCAGTAAAATTCATTCCACTGTTTATTCTGAGATAATTGTATAAATCTTGATGAACTTCATTGAATCGTTGAATTTCCGGTAAATTTTGAAGATTGGCAAACTCCTTGAGGAACCGAGGACAGTTGTTACCAAATGATAAAGCCTGAAAATATTTTAAATTTTACTATAATATCTTATATGATTATTAAAAGAACTTGATTATTATTGATTTATTTATGTTAATTTAACATAATATGTAATACAATTACCTATTGGTTATAAAATATAAATACAATAAATTATTTTTATTATTTAGAGGTTGCATAGTAGTATCTGCAATATTACTTTGATTATATCAAAATAGTCAAAATGACATATTATGTTGATTTAGACATAATATTTAATAACGTACCTTATCAAGTGAACGTGGAATTGAATGTATTGGAATTGGCTGCCATAACTTTCCTAAATTACTATTCCATTGTTCATCAGAGTTTGGTGCATATAAACCAGCGAGATTGACAGCAGCACTCATTAAAGCACGATCAACACTTGTGCTACGTATATGTACATCATTTTTTGAATATTGAGTGGGCAAAAAGTTGTTATATCTATTTCTTATCCATTGTCCAAATTCATAATGTCTTTGTTTTCCTTCCTAAAAATATAAAACACAAATAAATACAATAACAAAAAAACAATAGGTACTATTTTAACTAATAAGTCTACTATATTACTATATTATTTGTAAAACTTTATAGAATATGTTCAAATTAATTTTAGAAAATAAGTCTCTAAGGCAATATACTTATTAATAATTTATAAAAAAAAATATTTAATATTTTTGTAAAAACTCATTCACAATGTAAATTATTGTCACATTACCGCTATGTTACAACATTATAGCAAAGCTTTATTATCAAAATCAAACATTCAATTTCAACTTTCCTTTAATACACTGTTTTGTTATAAAAATAATAAACCAATTTTATATACATTATATAAGTAATATAAAGTTTTTTAGTTTCATTTTTAGATTTTGAGTGTAGCAGTTAAATGTATTGGTTTTACAATGATATTTATATTTGTATTTTTCTGGAAACAACTTTTCAGGTAAAGGGAGTTGAATAAGAGTTTTGAAGTAAAAGGATTTTTTAATAACCCAGTAAATTTGTTCTAGAAAGTATTTACCAGAAGTAATTTTTTTTTTCCTGGTACATTTCTTAAGTTCAAAGAAAAACTAAACTACCTTTTATAGCAAAATATTTTTATAAATGGGAAAAATAACAAATTAAGTTGCTATATTTACTATAGGTTACAAAATAATGTTATATTTGAAAAATAATTGTTTGAATATACAATTTTGTAATATACTCAGAGCTCCATTCAAATTTGTTTCGTAGGAATTAATGATTTATCAAATTTAATATATCTACTCCCAGATCTACTGTGTGGGCCCCATTTAGTTCTACTTCCAAAAGATGAAGGTGTGAGAAAGAGGCTACTCAACCAGGCCACAATTCATCAACATGATCCAATGCATTATGGTCACCAAATAAATGGAAGAAAAACAACGACAAGTAGAGGAGTAGGTTATAAGAAATGTATAGTGAACGTGATAAGAATTCTATAATACTATAGTTATGCTAAATTTTATTGTATACTGAAACGGTGACCTCGAGAGGATAGAGCCCACCACTTATTGTGTATTTAAGTTTTATTCCATACATAAGGCGACCTTCTTTGAATTGTCACTAAGAGTATAAGAGTATTGACCCTCTATCGAAGTAATGCCTAGGAATGGTTCCAGGGGAGGAATATAGTCGATAACAATAAAAAAAAAGTATCCTACTCGATGAGTGAAGTACTTCCACGCCTTACTTGCATTATATTTTTTTAACTTTGAAAATCGAATAAATCACTATTTATTTTATTGAACTTACAGTTAACATATACTTGTATCTATTAGGTACTTACTTGTAACTGTATCCTTACTAATGTACACAATTTTAATCTAGAATACAAACATTGTAACTTAAATCTTTGGTAACATTTTATAATATTTTCACTTTTCAGTCCATTCTTATATAATATATATATTTAAAAATACAAATTTAATTATTTATGTAAATAATCATTTAATATTTTATTTTGGTAACTAGCTTTAAATGTTGGTACTAACAGTATACATTTGTAGTCAACGGGGTTCTTTGGTATCAAACTCTTTATTTAGGTACCTACTTATATAACATAAATTTTAGCCTAACCTAACTTATGTAAATCATAACATTGAAATAGTACTTATAGTGTATAAGTACTCGAAAATAATAATAGAAATGAGAGTAAACACCATATAATGACAATATATACTGTATAATTTTATTATAGACATTTGCAATATATAAAAACTATAGACTGAAATATAAACATTTTCAGCGTTAATATAAATGAATACCTAAATTAATACGTAGGTACCTATAAATATTTGTATTATTAATGAATATATAGGTGTACTAAGGTATATACTTATTAAAATTGTGTTGAGGTTTTTATTTTGATTACCATTTCAATATAATTAGATATACCATTAAAATTAATAGAGTAAGTACTTAAAACCCAATGAGAATATATTTTTTTTTTTAAATGCATATAAAATTATTTTTTTAACTAGGTATAAACATTAACTTACATTTGTCAGTTGTCCGAATCCCATAGGCCAATAAGATTCATTTCTATAAGGATCATTAGGATATGATTCATCCGCGATTGCTCGATCACCATGCCTATAAAGCTGAAATTAAATTTTAATAAGATAAATAAACATACGATATAACACCTATATAAGATAAACAAATAAATTAAAAATAATAACTGTTAAATTGTACCCGTGAGCCTTGATATTTTACATACCATTGATTATAATATACCTAATATATTAATAGGTCATGACACATAATATCATTGTTTATTATTTGCAGTATTTAAATAGCATTCAAGAGAGATAAATGTATGATGGAGATGTACTTGCGGGTATACCTCCATCCTACAATTACCTTTCTATTTTATAATAGAAAGGCTTATCTGTATGTATATTATAAAATCAATGCTAATAATTAATAATAAATAATCTTCAGTTAGGTTATCAATATCATAAAAGGCAATTATTAATATATAACGTACATAGTGAGAAAAAATAATACTTATGTAACTGTAATACATATTTGAAATATTTAATATATTAATGTGAATTCCTAACGTTTATGTTTTATAGTGATTACATTAATACATATTATTATAACTACCTATTGTATATTAGGTATATACCTACCTATAGGTAGGTATTTAAAATTATGTCGGTATAATATATCTTATTGAAATAGGCATATTTTTATCTATTTAAATGTAGGTATAACATAATTTATAAACATACCTAAATGATTAGATTCTTTAATTTTATACCTAATTAAATTGTTTTACTTACCAAAGTCACAAATGTCAGTTCACCATACTCCTGAGCCAACGGATCTTCAGTCAAACAGAAATCTGTCGAGACGAGTAAAATGGCAGTCAACACTATCGATTGCATAGCGTTTTAATGACTATTTAATAGAGTGTCAGATAAAAAGAGGATTAATTTGTGGTGTCGGTTAAGATCAATTAATTAATCTTCATCTTGCCAAGGTGTCCTAAGTGATCAAATGTAACAGAAAAAAAAAACAAAAAACAGTAATAGGTAGGTTATTTATACAATCGTTCGGTAAAAATCAAACAACGAATTAATTATCGAGATATTTGCTTTACTCACATTATGCACGACAGTCAACAGTCGACTGGCAACTGACAATACTGACATTTTGACACGGACGGCCGAGAAACGAACAATAATATACTGAATAGTAAATACGACACGAGTTGAAGTCGTGAAAATCGTAATTTATTATTATATAATCACTATTCGTTAATTTTATGTTACAATTTGCTATCATCAAGTAGGTATTTAACCATATTTCCGTGCCGGTTACAGAAAGCACAGATTACTACAGACACGGGATAAAATATGCATTTACAACCACACACAATCGGAAGTCCGTTTTTATCGTGATAACAATATCATTATGATAACGAAAACGAAAAATAAAACAATTATTTGGATAATAAAACGCACCTCCCGATCATTTCTGTTCGACTGGTACCTACGAGCCGGAGTCGATTAAAACTGGCGAACGAGAGTAGGTACCTCAAGACTTTTAACCAGCAGCCGCTGAACACTATTATATTAAGTAGGTAAGTACAGTCTGTACAGGAGCAAAGCAAAAATGGACATTTTAATGCACCGCGAAACTGTCGTCTAAAAAACCACCCTATCTAGTGTTTTCAAACGAAACCGTGAAAAATATGATAAACTCAGAAATGCATTTAACATAACATAATTTTATTATTATTATATTTGACGGACTACGAACGATATAAGGTAAGTACCTATAATAAATAATAATAATATTATTATGAATATACAAATTAGATAGGTACAAACCACTCGGATAGTCCAGTAGGTACCTATCCATCTGTGTATAAGTAGTAGGTACCTATACTGGGCAGTGATATAGTCAGAAATAAATTAGTGGGTACACCAGTGGCATCATTTGAAGGGTGACAGGGTGTGTTAATAATAATAAATATAGCCTTAAAGAACTTATATACCTACCTAGTTATATATTATGTACCTACCTATTCATATATAATATGAAGGAATATTAATTTTTAAATATTTTTTTAGCAATATGTTTATGATGTTTTTTAAAACGGCCCGGTGAAATGTTAAAATAGGCCTGCCTGCAGAAAACTCGCATGTCCGGAATAAAAACTGAAATGACACCCCTGCCTGGGGTACACGTCCGATTCAGGCACGTAGCTAGGATTTTTTTCATAAGTGGTCAAAAAACTCAGAAACGTATTTTCCCCTAAATATCGAAAAAAACGCTTTCTAAGACGGGAAAAGGGCGGAAAGAATAGAGAAAATTGAAATTGAGCCACTGACTTTTCTAAGGGGACTATAGTGCCTGTCCGATATTGAATAAGAAAGGGTGTTGGGAATCAGACACCAAATTTAAAACCCCGTACTGCCCGAACCCGCCAAATTCCAATTTTATTTTTACTCAAACAATATTACAACTATAGATATAGGTAGGTACCATATGGTGGTTGACGGTTGACACTTTGTACGGTCACCTGGAAAAAATGAAAACCGTCGACAATTTGTACTATTTCAGGTAGGTAATGACAACAATTTTATAGCGGACACTTTGTGTTATTTCAGATAGTGACAAAATATACTGTGGCAAACATTTTGTACCTACTATTTACAAGTACCTAGTGACGAAATTTTTATGGCGGACACTTTGTACTATTTCAGATAGTGACAAAATATACTGTGGCAAACATTTTGTACTATAATAATAATTATAACATAAAATATAATAAAATTAATTACTATTATATAATAATAGGTACCTACCTATAATTATAGATATTTCAGATTTTTAGCGGAACGAAGAATCTATTGGTTTTACAATAATCGGTTGTAATATTAGTAGGTACGTACATTAAGGAAGTTATTTTTGATAAATTTCGACCGTACAAAGTGTCGGCAATCGATAATCGTAATTATATTTGGACCGTACAAAGTGTCCGCGGTATGAAAATAAAACAATATATAGTACAATGTGTCTGTTTCCCACACATGCCTATACGTAGGTATTTACAGATATGTATAATATACTAGTATTAAACTAATCTAAACTGTCAATTATACTTCTTCCTTTCCTCAAATACGTATTTATACCAACAATCCTAGTAGGACTGCTTCAAGAAGTTAGTAGATATTATAGAGAAGTCATTTTTAGATTTTTTCAAAAAAATTTTTAATACGTACCTATCTAGGTACCTACTGTTATATACCCTACAAACGAAACGAAACCGAGAATATTTAAAATCGTAATTGTGACACACCGTAGTTAGGCCATATGGATCACCCCATGCCGAGTCGTTATACTGTCTACTGATTTCATACTTAGACATTGTAAAATAAAAAAACCAAAATAGTAATCGTGAGAAAATTAGCCATATGGACGGGCCCCATGCCGAGATGCGTACTTACATATAACTTTTGTACACGTAGCTATATTTAGAAATAAAAATGACAAGTCGTCCAAATAAAACCAGCATATGGTGTAACTATTCCTAGTGCCGGCCCGAGTCTAGACGGGTGGAGAGCAGGTGAAATAGAAAATCACGCGAACCACACGTAGTACATCTACAAGTCGGAATAAATAGAGGGTGTACAACAGTGTACAACACCAATGACCAAGGCCGTAGCTGGATCAAATTTTCGGGGAGGGTTTAAAACCATATCACATATTTTCAGAGTAAAAAACTAACATTTACCTTAAATTAAAAAAAGGCGTCTATATTTTATAATAATTTGTAATACATCTAGATAATATAAAATATTATTTTTATAGCACAAAGTCTAGCATTCTTTTTTTTTCTTTTGCGAAACGATCGATCACATCATCGGGATTGATTTTAA
>JAIPRL010008864.1:0-19175 GCA_025469235.1 Pemphigus obesinymphae | reverse complement strand
AATACTTGACTTTGCATCAGTATATGAATTAGCAATTGTAAACACTTATTTTAGGAAGAGGGAAGAGCATTATATAACTTATAAGAGTGGAGGGAACAAATCCGAAATTGATTATTTTATGTGGAAGAGGGGGGGGGGTTGAAACAGTGTAAGGATTGTAAGGTGATCCCGGGGGAAAGTGTGACAGCACAACATAGGTTAACGGTTATTGATATTTGGTGAAGGAAAAAGAGGGTGTACCAAAAGTAAAATATAGTTAAGAAACCGAGGATTAGGTGGTGGAAACTAACGGGTGAAAATGAAAAAGTATTTATAAGAAGTCTAATTGGGACAGGGATGTGGAACATGAAAGGGAATATAAACGAAATGTGGGAAAAGGTAGCAGAAGGTGTTAAGAAAATTGCCAAGGAAGTCGTGGGCTTGAGAAGAGCTAATATGCCACAGGATAAGCAAACATAGTGGTGGGTAGAAGAATAACAGGAGATAATATCAAAGAAAAAAATACAGTTTAAGAAATGACAGAAAAACATAGAGAAGGAGGATGGGGTAGAGTATAAAAGTTTATCTAAAGCAGCAAAAAGTGCAGTGAGTAAAGCTAAATTAGAAAAATATGATGATTTGTATGAGAAGTTAGGAACTAAAGAAGGGGGAAAGAAGTGTACAGGCTGGCTAAGGAAAGAAAAAAACAATCTAGGGACTTTAGAAATGTTTGGTGTATAAAAGATGAGGATAGGAGGGTGTTAACAAAGGAAAAGGAAGTGATAAAGAGATGGAAAGACTATTTTGAGGGATTCTTAAATAAAAAATTTCCAAGAGAGGCAATTGATCGGGTAGAGTGGAATTTGGGTATGGTACATTTAATAAGAAAAGAGGAAGTGTGGAGTACTGTGAGCAAAATGAAAAATAAGAAAGCGGTGGGACCGGATGGAGTACTAGTAGAAGTATGGAAAGTATTAGAAAGTTTAGGTATACAATGGCTGACAAAGTTCTTTAATAAGGTACTAGTAGAAGTAAAATTTCCAGAATTGTGGAGGAAGAGCTGTGTAGTACCAATATTTAAGGGTAAAGCAGATGTACAGGATTGTGGAAATTATAGAGGGATAAAATTTATGAGCCACACCGTATGAAGATTTGGGAAAATATAATTGATAAAAGGGTAAGAGGTAAGACAACTATTACTAGAAATCATTTTGGGTTTATGTCAGATTGTAGAGAAGTACAGAGAAAGGAAAAAGAAATTGTGTATGGTTTTATTGATCTCAAGGCTTATGATAGGGTTTCTTTGCAGATCTTAGAGTAGGAATTAATGAAGAAAGTAAAAGGTGTATGTGAACATAATTGAAGATATGTTTGGAGGGGTGAGTACATTTTAGGGTCAAAGTGGGGGCACATCAAGGTTCAGCTTTGAGAAATACTAGTAATCAGTTAGTTTTTATGCCTGGGAGGTCAACAATGGAGCCAATATTTTGTGTGAGACAGATTGTAGAGAAGTACAGAGAAATCAAAAAGGTATTGTGTATGGTATTCATTGATCTAGAGAAGGCTTATGATAGGGTTCCTAGGGAGATCTTAAAGTGGGCATTAATGAAGAAAGGATTACCAAAGGTGTTTGTGAACATAATTGAAGATATGTATGAAGGGGCGAGTACAAGAGTGAGAAGTCTGTGTGGAGAAACTGAGGATTTTAGGGTCAGAGTAGGGGTACATCAAGGTTTAGGTTTGAGTTCTTACTTATTTTCCCTGGTAATGGATGAGATATCAAAGGATATACAGGGGGAGGTATCATGGTGCATGTTGTTTGCAGATGATATAGAAATGATAGGAGAAAGTCCTGAGGAAGTGGATAGTAGACTTGAAGAGTGAAGGGAAGCTCTGAAAAGTAAAGGACTAAAGATTAGTAGGAGTAAAACAGAATATATAGAGTAAGATTTTGGTGAAAGGGAACACAGAGGGAATAGAGAAAGGCAAGAAATAAAGTTAAGTGTTGATGTGGTGGGAGAAATGGAGAGGTTCAAATATTTAGGGCTCGTTGTACAGAAAGATGGGGGTTTCGAAGAGGATATGAAACACAGGATTAAGTGTGAATAGACGAAGTAGAGAGAAACGTCAAGTATTCTGTGTGATAAAAGAATTCCTATTAGGTTAAAAGGTAAATTTTATAAGGCAGTGGTGAGACCTGCAATGATGTATGGAATAGAATTTTAGGCAGTAGATAGAAAGATAGAACAGAGAATGAGTGTCGCTGAGACGAGAATGTTAAGGTAGATGATTGGAGTTACTAGAGAGGATAAAATAAGGAACGAGTATATCAGAGATACTATAGGGGTAGCTTCGATAGTAGACAAAATGAGAGAGAATAGATTAAGATGGCTCGGGTATGTATTAAGGAGCGAAGAGACTGAGGCAGTAAGATTAGTAAGGGAAATGCAGGTTGTATGTATGAGGGGGAGAGAAAGACCGAAAAGGAAATGGGGGATGTGATGACGAGTTATATGAGGAAGGTGGGATTAAGTGAAAAAGATACGAGAGATAGATTTTAGTGGAAGTGTATTACCAGGGTGGGCGACTTCAAATAGTTGGGGGAGAAGGCGAAGGAGAAGGAGAAGATTATAAGTAAGTACGTTGATTATGATTCGGAAATCTTCTTTTATAAATGCAGATAAAATCTTACTAAGAAAAATTAAATAAAAATTAATTATTGATAATGTTATATGTTAACAATAAATAAAAATTATTAATCTTTATGTAAAGTACATACATATTACATACATATTTACTAACATATATTATATGATACCTATATATCCGAATGTTTTCAAACTCAGTGGATATCAACGGTCGGATATTTAAAAAGTAATTTACTATCAACTCTAAATGTTTTTAACATTATAGAGAAGTAGGAAGAGGAGGGTACTTTTAGAATTGTCATAACATATTTAGTTTTTATTTATATTTAGTCTTTGAGTACTCGAGATACCATTGATGGGTAAAGGGAAATTCGTTGTGGTAGGTGCCCCCTATTTCGTTTTTTGGTTTTTTCATAACACCTACACTATTAATTACCTTTTGGAACACCATATCAACGGGATACAATTTGGTTCATTGTCCTTAAAGAGGTACGCTCTACAAGTTCTCCCAAAAATCCCTTTCTCCTTATCCGTTCTTATGTAAAATATAATATAAGTTTAAATAAATGTATATTTTAGTCATATAGGATTAAAGATTTTTTTGAAAAATAGTTAATTGATAAAAACAAAAAGTCGGTTGGATCGAATCACAGAAGACTGAACTTGAAAATCCTCTTTTGGTATCCATTTCAATTTTTTTTATAAAGTTTTATTTAAAAAGTTACTCAAACTGATATACAGGAAATGATTTTCACAAAAAAATTCCCTAGAAGAAATTTTTGGGAGAACTTCCTTAGCGTATCTTTTAAGTGCCCTAAACTAAATTTTATCCCGTTGATATGGTGTTCCAATTATTAAGAGCGCAGGATTTATAGCAAAACTAAATAAACAAAATGGATGGGGGGGATAAATGTTAGTATGTTATACACCGATTTACTCTCTACCAATTAGTAATATCCCGAGTTCTCTATGACTAAAACTAAATATATTATGACAATTATAACAGTACCCCCCCACCATCCAACTTACCTATAACGTTAAAAATATTTAGAATTGGTAGTGAATTATTTTTAAATATCCAACGGTGGAAGTCCAACAAGTCTCAACACATTTGATTATATAGGTATAATATAATATAAATATAATATGTACTATATTATATTATATACCTATATATATTATACATAAAGATAAATAATTAGTTTTATTTATCGTGAACACACGAGTACCTGAAATCATATTATAATATTCATGTCATAATAAAATGCATAATTATTATTTTATTTAATTTTCCTAATTGAGATTATAATTAAATAAATAAATAATACATTAAATATATATATAACGGGCAATATTTACTTCCCGCTATAAATTTGCTGTGGACGAGGATTATTACTCCCCCCCCCTCCCCCCGAAATATATATTTGGTGCGAATAAATGCCTAGCGACACCGGTTTTTTATTTATTTTTATTTAAAGTTTTTTAACATTCCAAAGGGGTATTGAGTACATTATCAAATATCGAATATCAATCCCAGAATTTTACTAGGGGTTTTATTTATAATAAAAATATAATTTAAATAAATATAATATTTATAATTTTACCACGCTACTGGTATATTCTACTTACTTAGTGCTATGAATAGTAAGGTAAAGAAAGTCGTAAAGGCATCCAGTTCCTGATATCGCTATGACGTAATTTAACTGATTGAATTTCCTCTAAACAAGTAATCAAAAATAACCTAATTAATTTTAAAATGCATTAATCAATAAAATACATTCGTCTATTCGTGTATTATATATTGGCAAGTATTTGGCGTTTTATTATATTAATATTATACAGTATTCAGTAATATAGAATACCAAGTATAATAATTAATAATTGTACTATAAAAATTGAATTTTTAAGACATTTTAGAAAAAAATCGGAACAATTGGACGTGCGTGAAATTGCCTTCCCCTACTTTATCTGATCGAGTCTAAACTGGTATCAAAATTTTGTAATTGATTTGCAACTTTTTGCAACTTCATACTTTTTTCATAATCGGCTTTATAGAATTGGGGGGCCTAATTCACGCAGCCCCCCCCCACTTTGCCCGATTGACTTCAAACTGGTAACAACATTTTGCAACTAATTTGTAAATTTTTTCAACCAAGTTTTTATAATTTGCAAACGAATAATTTAGCCATTATCGATGTCTTAGTAAAGAGTGCCAGCCTCCCAACTTTGTCCGATAGACTCTAAATTGGTATCAAAATTTGGCAACTAATTTTCACATTTTTCCAACCAAGTTTTTATAATTGGCAACGGATTATTTTAGCCCCTATCGATGTTTTAGTAAAAGGGACCAACTCCACCCTCTCCACTTTGTCCAAAAGTTTGTTGTTTCTGTTTTACATATATCACATGCAATTCTACATACTGTATTCTTATTACATTTTATCAATAATTAATATTAAAATTAGTTTACCTATTATTTAACTACAAAGTTGTAAAAAACATATACTGTGTACTAGCGTGGAGGTCTGTTTAATATTTAAATTTTTAATTAAGGTATATGTAATTAAGTTATTTTTTTATATTTTTTATTTCATTAATTAATTATTTTTTTTATTGTTCGTAATTAGTTTTTAAAGTAAAATGTGTTTAAAAAATGTCTATTCTAGAACACTGCACTGTATTTCTACTCTATACATTTGATATTAGATACATTTACTCTAATATTATATAAATAAACTGTGGTTACAGTATAGTAGGTAGATTTGCTATGTTGCATAATACCTATAATAGTTTGAAAATTGAACTAAGCGATTTCATTTATAGTTTGTACTTTGTCATGTTCTACATTTTGAATAGTGTCCTTCCTCATGTATATTTATATTGTATATAAAATGTTAATATTAAAATATTATTATTTATAGGTGCATATTGAGCCAGATAGAACTTATACCTGATAATAAAAACGATTTTACTATTATAATCTGCTATTGGCGGTTGTAAAAGTATTATAATAATTTTGATAATATTAATATGATTAGTAGATCGTTAGAGTTTTAAACATATAAAATTAATTCATACGTATGGTTTTTAGGAGGCTCTTAATAGACATTTTAAGAAAATATATGAAATGGTAAAAAAGAAGGATAAACATTTGAAACTTATTTTTGTAAAATAAAAACTTAATTTATTTAAGCTTATCTATATATGAAAAAAACATTAGGTGATAACAACAGAATATTTACCTACTATTATTTTGATATAAATACATATATTTCCGACAGACTTGATAATTTGTTGCTTATCATAAAAAAAAGTAAAAACTAATAATTATACATATAGGCGTATGCAGATCTTCATGGAATCGACCATTTTTGGTTAGTTGTTTACTAATATCTCATGAAATCAAACAAAATAACTATAATAGTTACCTTAATAATAAATATTAATTAATACTATTAAGTAATAATACAAAATAATTAAACATACAACCTATGGACCTATTGTACACGTCAACTTTTTCATTCTCGATATTCATTCTCGAATATCAGGATTAAAATCAAATTTTACTAAAAACATGTTGTTAAATTAATGCCAATGTAATGTTAATTTTATAAATAATCATAAGTTAAAATAACATTATACATTAATTAATGTAAAAAAACTTACCTACCACAAATTAATAAAATAAATATATTTTGTTGTTAGATTAACTTATTTTTACTTGAATTAATTATAACCAATAATAAAAAGAAAATTATAATATTATCGATACAATATCATCAATGGTAACCTATTTCACTTAATATTAATAGTTACATACCAGAACTTTTGAAGATATAAATTATTTTTAAATATAATAATATATTGTTGTAATACTATATTAATGTTAGTATTAGTAGAAGGGTTAAAATAGTCTACCTATACAATTATTTATTATATTTTTATTTATACATAAACATTATAAGATCAACATTCTTTTATTTCCAAACACTTAACATAAACATTTTTAATATTATTTTATCAACATTTTTTATTTTGATAAAAAAAAATACATAAATAAGTTTGTAAAAATATTTTATCCTTGTTTTGTAAGTAAAAATTTGTTTTACTCTAAAATACTAAAATATAAATAAATACTTAATAATACATTACTTTGTAATATAAATAACTAAATGAGTTTTACTTTAGTATTTCCTCGATTTAATTTTGCGATTTTTTTTTTTTTTTTTTTGAAGATCATAATGTATTTCCCAACTTCCATTAATTCTTTTAATCATTGCTACATAATGGCAGGTTCCATAGAAAACAATACCATAAAATATAAATCTCAAAGCAAATAATTTATGTGAAGTATTATTATTAATATAACTTATGTTACTAATTGAACACACATTTTACAACAAAATACAAATACCTCTTATCATTTATATAAAACTCATCGGGGAATTCATTTAATGAAAATTGTCGTGAATTAGCATATGCTTCAATTTCAATTGATGTGTTGATGTCAATATCCCATTACCTTTTTTTTTTTGTACAACAGTAAGTTACTGAATGAATATACTTATTGAGCTCTGCATTTATATTCTTAAAGCCTTCACGAAATCTTAAGATAATCGTAGGGTTCGATAAACTTTTATTAGCATTATCACACATCTCATTATAGCATTTTTTTTTCTTCTGACGGGAAGCTGATGGGACATAATTTAAAAGTTTTAAAATAATATGATTGATGTTACATCTCGCATCAATATCTTTAACATGTGTACTTCCATATTGTTAAAAATATTTTTCAATATATGAATTCGCTTCAAATAAATAGTTTTTGAACATTCATTATTGCCAAGTTTTTACAAAATTGCAATAAATCATTTCTTGTTGAGTCATTGAAGTTTTATACTTGATATTGTCAATATATGCCATAGTTATGATTGCTTCAATTGAATCAAATGGACAGGTATTTTTGACTAAATACTTTTGTTTAGATATTTTTAGTGGAGTTAACATATTTCTATTAACACGAAAAATGTTTAAATTTGATCCTGTGCATTTTTTTGTTAACATGTGTTCAATTTCTGGTACTGGATCCATATATGTTATCAATCTTGGTCGTTTTTTCCTAATTATTTTTCCAGTAAGATCTACTTCAATTTTATTTGTTCCTTCTAATCTTCAACAATTGTCAAATTCATGTATTTCTTTTGTACCTTCAGAGTCACTTGACATGAATCTAACTTCTTAAGAGACTATTTTTGTACGTTTTCTGGTTGTAAATTTTTATAATGATATTACCTTTATCTTCAGGTACATTTTCATTATTTTTCGTCATCAAATTCTTATTTCTTAATTGTTTGCTTCTGAATAGTATTGTGTTACTCTCTATAGCTTTCAAATGTTTTATTACAAATCTATCGGCTGTCATTGGTTGAATCTTGTAACGAAGTATTTTTAATTTAACTCACTTAAATCACATTCTACTGATGCTGAAGTTGGAGTCATTTAAATAGAATTAAACGATCTGTTCATAAGACTTCTCCATAAGGGAATGTCTTTACAAACACGCAAAACATCTTTCACGAGGTTAGGTGCCCAGTACCCTGATAGACTTGTTCCAATTACTTTTGTGTTATTAAAACTAATTTGTTCAATTTCCTTTAAAAATGCACAAACACCTTCATACATGTTCTCCTCTTCATCAGATCTGTAGTGATAATCATCTTCGTAAATTTTATGTTCTTGTTCTTCGCCTTTAATTTCATCTAATTTATGGCCTTTTATAATTTTAAAATCAAAATTTTTGATAGTTTTCGATGGAGTTACATCCAAACATTCATCCAACCCATTCGTTTCACTCATCATGGTAGTCATAAGTGCAATAAGCATCTCTTTGAAATCGTAGTTCTTCGCCTCGAGTATCTTTTACTAAAATATTTATAGAGAGTGGTTGGCCAGGTTCAGGCTGTTGCCTAACCCAACCAAATAATTTGCAACCTTTATCTTTACACATAGCATGAAATTCAATTAAATATTTGCTACATGTAATATCAGTATTATATAATATTTACGTTAGCCCGCTTATATATAAAATTGCAAGGACGATTATACTTTTCTAATAATGCATCGTTTATAATATCGGAAAATGTATTTTGTTTCAATACGTTGTACATTCGAAATTTTGCTTTTTGTTTATATGGAACTGTTATTGGTTCAAATTCAAGATATTTTTCATATAGAATCGATAACTCAAATTTTGTTTTTTCATCTTTCCTTCATCGGACTCGTTACAATCACTTACAATCTGTTGTATCTTCTAAATATTCAATATCATTGATAATATTACTATATGTTATAAAATGATTTAGTGATTTTTAAATTTTGTTTGGTGATTGTAACACGATATTGATAAACTGAAATATATAGGGTTTTCGGACTAAGTACATTTCCTAGCTGCTGAGCAATTGTTGCCCACACTTCATCAGTATATGGCTTCAATACACCCTCACTAAACATATTAAATTTATTATCATCTAATATTTTGTAAAGTACATCACTATCTATCACTGGTTTTCGACCTCTGGTACCTTATAAGCAATAGTTTTATTTACAATACACGGCTTGGTAATTTAAAGAAAACTATGTATAATGGAAAATAAAAATTGGAGAGTAAAAAACTCTCTCCAAATATAAAAATAATGGAAAATAATATAGACATAAGACTATTTTAAAAAGTATTTGAATATTTTTCAATAGTTTTATTTTTATTTTACATATATTTTCTTATTGCGTATATGAGATCCCTTAAAAATATTATATTGGATGATTTTATAAGGGTTATGTATAGGCAATGTATATTGTTTATAATATTTCTATTAAATATGAACGGGCCGGGAGCGTAAAGCGATAATACGCGCGCCCGGACACCAAAAATATTTAGCGTGCACTTTATGCGTACTTACAGCTATATAAAAAAAAGGGTGTAAATTAAAATATAAAATAATAAGGCAGATTTTGGTAACTAATGTTGCTGTATTGTTGGTACAAATAATTCAATAATTTAATAATTTACAAATAATATAAAAAACTCATAGCAACACAGAAATAGTAATAATAAATAAATAATTGCCTGGTTGGCACAACCAATTGAAATAAATAATAATAAATAAAAAAAATGAAAAATAAAAACTTACAATATTCGTCGGTGCGAAGACTGGCCAGCTGCACACCTGTACCTAAATCTTAATTAAATTACAAAAAAAAACACACATACAAAAAATATAATACGATTCACAGGAATACCGAATATAATTTACAAATATTAATTACCAAAATGTATACAAAAATCTAGTGACTATTAGTGTCGATATAAAATATTTATCGGACTGTTAGGCTATTCGAGCAAAATAAACAATAGTAGATAGGTAATATGAAAATTATATGGCTATTCGAGCCGATATGAATTTTCTATATCATATACCCAACTATTCGAGCGGGTTTTTTATAAGTATTGGTTATTAGAACCGAACTATTTGTGTATATTATACGACGGACGTACGACAACGGGTGTGGAACACAGACTGGCTCGGGTAGGTACATAAAATATCAATTTTAGCAATAATAATAATAATAATTTACAACAACAGATAACATGAACTTATATTAATGTGTGTGAGTGAGCGCAGCGGTGGTGGCGTGGTGATCGTGACCAGTTGTTTGTGGATGATGGTGGTGAAGGGCGGTGTAATTAATTGAAATTAATTATTGGTTTATCGCTACGGTATGCCATTTTAGTCCTCAACAAGTATACTTAATTTCTATTATTATTAATTATTAATGTTGCTGTAATTGTGAAGTAGATGAAGCTATTGTGCAGAGTATAAATATGCATTTGAGATAAGAAACTTTGAGGCCGCATAATTTTACTTAGATACTTAACCATTCCATCTATGACCGTGGTCGTTACAACTGTTAGTTTAGCCATTCAAACATTGTAAAAAATGTGAAAAATTAGTAAAATTATTCATAATTTCGTACTTATCAACACAATACCTTGCATCTTAAAAAATATCAAAAAAATGTTATTACATCACATTGTACAGAAAAGTCCTATCAAGTCTCATGTAAATACCATGTGTAATGCACAAAATCCTAGGAGAATATAAAAATTAAAACATTATCACGTACATCCATTATCAATATTTTTGTCAAAATACCTTGTATCTTCAATATCCATGTTATTATGTTATATCATTTTATTTGAATAATATATATTTAAAAAAAATAGCAATTTTACATCCTCTTATTTCTCATTAATTCTTATTATATAATATAATTCATTATTTCTTATTATAACATGCTCAGGTTTGCACCATCACATATTTGTGGATCTACAGATAGGTTTTTGATATCTACGATGAGCATAGCTAACAAAAATTATTGGACGGATTTGGTAATTATAGCCAGTTTGCCCCAGGGACCAGATGTCACAACTCAGAAAATCTTGTTGGTTACCTCATTTGAAACCTGGGGGACAAGCCGTGGTCCTCGTGCATCTAAACACTCGTTTTACAGTATACCTCAAATATTATCAAAATGAATTTACCTACATTTTATGTGTAAAATGAATTCATGTTGGGATTATGAGTAAATTTACATAGCGTTACTAGTTAAAATTTACACAGAAATTCATACAAATATAATTTACCTAAGTAGTCAGAACAAATATACTAACATTTAATGTGTAAAATGAATTTATATAGGGACCATGTGTAAATTTACATAGCATAACTATTGAAATTTAACAACATTTTTTACAGTGATATATATTATATATAAAATAAATGATTCTTTATAATTATATATTTATTTATATTTTTAGTACTTATTTTTCAATTCAAAAATTGTTAACATAAAAGAGGAAAACTGCATCAAGAAATTACAAAAACAACGGCATACATACGATTTCGTCAAATCGAGATTTTTTCTTTCTTCGTTATTTCGAAAATAATGATTTAAAAATCTTGAAATTTACAATGAATATTTAATTTAGTAATATATATATTTACGATGTTTATTTATTTTTTTACGTTTTTACAATTTTGGGTTATATATAGACATTTTAGATTTCCAGGTTTCTAAGTCCTAAAAGGTTGTTTGGAAGGAAGCAATCCCAGGAATGGATCTACCCGGCAGGTTAGGCCATATAGTGGATACTATATATAGTATACTATATTCCCAAGCCAAGCGAACGTTCTTTGGCCGGCAAAAGTAAGTAACACTATGTTCTTAGGTATAACTTCTTCAGAAATCAGGGAATGCGCCAAGTAAATTCCTTTAGGGAAAGCACCCGAGCTAGACGGGGTACCCGATATTATCATAAAACAGATAGCTCTGAATAGATCTGAGATCCTGAGTAAAGTGTTCAACTTGTGCCTTAGAGATGAATGTTTCCCGACTGAATGGTAAAAGACTAAACTTACATTAATAAGAAAAGGTAGCCAACCCTTAAAGATACCGTTATCCTATAGGCCGATTTGTCTATTGAACACGACGGGAAAGTTCTTTGAACGTATTATCAAAAGTAGGCTAGAAAAGCATCTTGAAAACTCGGGAGAACTGAACGACCGGCAATTTGGATTCCGGCAGGGGAAATCCACCATCGATGCTATTTCCAAAGTCCTGAACTTAGTGGAGTCTAAATCAACGGGGCCATTCGATCGCAGAGAGATTTGCGCTCAAGTGGCCTTAGACGTAGCGAATGCTTTCGATTCCGCTAATTGGAGGAAATTTCTGACGCCTTAGTGAAAAGAAATGTTCTGCACTATCTTATCTAGATCATTTGCAGTTACCTAAGTGAACGTTCATTAACGTATGGGAACGGAATATGCAGAGAAGTCACCGAGGGCGTGCCACAAGGTTCGGCTATTGGACCATTCCTGTGGAATGTCATGTACGTGGCTTCTCTTCAGCCTCACTGGTCGCTTTCGCCGATGACGTGGCGGTGATTATGACGGGACGCACCACGAACCTTCTTGAGGAAGCGGCAAATAAAGCTTTGGTAGCAGAGTGGGCTGAATGGAGGCAAACCCTTGGATGGAGTCTTACCCTAGCAGCACACAAGACATTAGCAGTAATACTGATGACAAAGAGGAAATACGCTACACCCTCATTTAGGATAAATGGGATTACGGTGGACCCCACAGAACACCTCAAATACCTAGGGGTAGGGCTAAGCCGCAGACTGGGGTTCAAACACCATGTTGAGGCTTGAATATTAAAAGTTCTATTTTTGTATTAAATTGTGTATAAATTAATTACGATAATCTAAAATATTATTGTTTGTTTTCACGGTCGTCGTTGTCACCGGTCAGCCACACACACGCACACATTAATTATAAGAAAATTATTATCTGTTTTGTGAGTTATTATTGTTAAATTATATTAAAATTGATTATGTACCTACCCAGTCGTGTGCCACACCCGTTGTCGGTCGTATGTTCGTTGCGAACGCGTATATAATTGTTTTCTTTTGTCATAAACATTTAGTTCGCCAAAAGAGTGTTATTTTGTTAAGAATGGTACCCTTTTTTCTCGCTGATCGGAATTAAATTGTAAGGCGCTAATCGCTTACCTACTCTAAACAATAAATACATTTTCGGCTCTTATAGCCAAATTTTAATCGTTCTATACGCATGTGAATGATTATTTCCGGCTCTAATAGCCAACAAATCATCTCGTGCGAATCTGATAAATCTATTGTAATTTAGAATCTAATATCCAATATTGTAAAATTGTTAATTACTTAATTGTTACTCACCATATTATTTTACCTCATTACCAATCGTGTCTATAAATTATTTTTGTTTTATTTGTGTATACGTGTATTTTATTTATTTAGATTTAGGTAGGTACAGGTGTGCAGCTGGCCAGTCTTCACTCCGACAATGATCGTGAGTTTTCATTTTATTTATTGTTATATATTTCAATTGGTTGTGCCAACCAGGCAATTATTTATCATTACTTACTTACTTTTTATATTACTTTTGTTTATTTATGTATTGCTGTGAATTTTTACTATTTGTCATTGGATTATTATTATTCGTACCAGTAAAACATGAAATCTTAATTAGCATTCACCAGAGTTATCATTTTTACTAGTTTTTAAGTTTACCTCATCCAATAGTTTTTAAGTATACCTACACACCCACACATATACACACTGTACACACTCTTCCATCTACATAGGCCCTAGTCTACCTCGGCGACCCCGGTTAGGAATTCTAGGGTTCTATTTACACATATACACACTGTGTGGCTGACCGAGTCGGTTTAAATAACGCTCCCGGACCACAACACACCATATTAAGACGGCAACGGTGAAGGGCAGGAGCTACAGCAGAACCGCTCGCGAGGATACTAATAACGTTGGAGGATCGAAGCCAAGGGCGAGGAAGCTATTAGCTTCCGCGGTCAACAATCAGCTTCTCTATGCATCTCCTATCTGGTCAAGTGCACTGGCGTTTGAGAATAACATTAAATATTTAGAAGGACAGCAGAGAAAAATAGCCCTCAGAGTGGCTTTGGCTTTCAGAACCTATCAACTCACGCTATTTTGGTGGTAGCAGGCATGATCCCAGCTCGCCTTATAGCACTCAAAAGGTAAAGAAAGTACGGGTGGAAATTCCAAGGTGTACTAGAAAACAAAAATGCAGTTCGAGAGAGCACTTATTCCAAATGGCAGGCCCAATTGGATATCTCAGATAAGGGCAGATGGACAAGGAGATTAATCCAAGATGTAAGAAAATGGACGCTGCGGAAATCTGGAAACTGCAATTTTCACCTGACGCAGATGCTAACAGGACATGTTTGTTTCGGCCAGTATCTATATAGGTTCAAGAGGCGTCTAGTTCCAAACTGTGTGGACTGTAGTGCATCAACAAACGATACCAAACACACAATTTTCCGGTACAATAGGTGATGGTGCAAACGGGCTGAACTGGAAGTTTGTATCGGAGCCAGCATGAAGCCAGAGACATTAATTGGTCTGATGCTCCAGTCCAAGGATAGCTGGAATGCGGTGAATGCGTTTGTGAATCACGTTCTGTATATCAAGGAAGGCAAGGAGAGGCAACGGCAGTGGGCTGCAGAACAGTTAAACGATGATGCTACATAGAATTAGTTAAGCTAGTTAAGTTTAATTATATAAGCCGAAGGTCGCCATCAGGGAGGTTAGAGGCCTCCACTTATATATTATATATATTATATACTATGCATTAAAATATATCGTTCGATTGATATTAATAAATGATACGGATGCAGAGGGCAGGGCGGTCCTCCGGGAGAAGTGCCCCTCTGCAGCGCCGCGATACCACACAAAAAAAAAAGTCCTAAAAGGGTTAATTAAATATAAGGTACATACACAGAATAGAATAAATCAAAAGGAATACATATATAAACAAAAAACAGGTGGCCATCTTTCCTTTTAGCAATCGTTATCAGTTACGTAATACAATATGATGAGGGTTACGGAACGAGAGAGATCACACGACGACAACAGAGCGTCGGCAACATGCCAACATGAGGGGGGGATGGCATGGATAGAACAATATGCAACATTGAGTATGTGGTCACATTTATTGCTAAATGGTAATATGGCCATCACGTTTCTCGGTGATAAGTGTACTAACAATATTAATTTTAAAGAATGTTCGGAGTATGGTGCATAGTAGCGGCTCGTGTTAAGGAGCACAGACGCACGTGCACCGCCTAAAATTTCGATAAATTAGTGCGTTTTTTTACATAAAGTTATTATTTATTTATCGCTGTTTAAGTAATTTTCGTGCCTATGAATATCATTATTGTACATATTATCACGCATCGCACTGCTGTATTGTTGGTTGCTACTCGGTGACTTCTCGGCGTCCGCTACGTGATATTCCATAACTGTCAGTGTCGCGAGGCAACCGCAGCACCGTCCGTTGCGCACACTTGAAAAATGCTTATATGATGCGCCGTTTACACACGCGCAGTTTTATTTTTTCCAACTTCGGTGAAAAATACACCGTGTAAATTATATTGCATGACGCACAAAACTAGTTTGAACCACCAACTATGTATATCTAACTATATTCTGTGGCCGTATATCGTAATGACGTTTATCGTTTGGTGCAGTTATTATCTACCCATTTTCAAATATTATCAGGATATTATCACTTATCTAGGTTATATAGACATAAGGTAAATTAAATGATGTTTTATTTAAATGTATGCATGTTCTTAATAAAATAAATGACATCACGTTCGTTATTACAGTAACCATTAAATCGAAACTTTAGAGAAAATGACATAATATTATAATATTGTTAACATATTTGTTATTAATTTGTAGTATTTTTTGGTTGTGCACTACCAGATATTTCACCCACGAGCCGCTACTGATGGTATATTTATATACCTATAACATAATTATGTTTCTTTTTATAAGTTTAGTATATCAAATGTTGAATAAATTTAAGGGGTCTTCTAATATAAGGCAATTATATAACATATTTAGTATAAAACGGCGCTTCGAAGTATGGATTTATAATGTATACCCTTAAAATTATGGATTTATGGATGTTTTCATAAGTAGGTATATATATATATATTGTAAAATATGAATTATTGAACATTTAAATAAATATTATATTTTATAATATAGATAAGGTCACACTAAATTAGAGGGAAGTGCACCTTTTTTCAAATATCCTTCTTCCAATCCACCCAATTTGTTGATATTTTAATTAATTTATATATCTAAAGTAGTGAAATTTTATCTCATATAGGTATTATACAATTATATACTTTTTAAAATGTTTTTAGATAAATGATCGATTATAGTTTTATAAAAATTTGATACAAGTGTTAAAAACGTACATATTTCATGAAAAAATACTTTAAAAAGTATACAAAAACACAGTACCTAATAAATACTTTCAAAACTTACCTTTCATTGTAAGGGAGAGGAAAATTGAAATTCTTTCACCCCATAATCCTCATTCCAAACAGAGTAATAAAAAACTACTCGTTTATAATACTTATTATAAAAATAGTTGTTCTTGTTTTCTGTTTAATACGGAAAAGCGTATTGACTAATGAGACTAATTTATTATAAAAATGTTAATTATTACTTCCCCTGTATTTCCTGTATTTCTCTTGTATTTTTAGGTATCATGCAAAAATATATTAGTTTATTATTTATAAGTTATAAATAATAATAAGGATATTAAATATTTCTTTATTATTATTTTATTATTCTATATAATTTTTAGTACTTAATATGTAGGTATGGAAACTAAGTATGGAACACTTGGACCAAATCTGTCATCGAATTTATAATTATAATAATTAAAATATCTTTAGGTATTCTTCTTGGGTATTTATTGAATTTATATATGTTGTTATAATATCAATCTATTAAAAATTATATTATATATAGATAAATAATACAAAAAACCCAAGATTAAATGTTATTTAAAAAATATTGAGGTACCTCAAACAAATTAAAATAACTTGTTCGAATAAATGTAAATACTAGAATAGCATTTTTAAAAAATATTTATTAATAAAATAAAATTTTAGGATGAGCCACGCGTAATACATAATATACAGGACCATATACTTGAGTGAATACTACTACTAGACTAGTTACATTTTTATTACAACCTTTAAAATCAAAATCGATTTTAAACCATGAACCATAAACCGAAAAAAATAACGAAACTACAAAATTAAAATATTTCGACCTTTTTTGACTGCATATATTTTAGATATTTAGAGTTTAGATTTTTTTATTTTTAAGCCTATACACTTTTTTTAGAAGGAGTTTTGGAGTAAAGATCTTTTTCGATAGAAAATTTATTCTAGTTGATACTTCAAATTTCAAAGTTTAAATAGGTAATTTTTAAAATGTTCCAGTACTTTTCTTATGCAAAATAAAAACTACCTTTTATAATAGATTATATTTTAAATACAGAAAAAATAACAAATTAAGTTTTATTATTTTTTTTGTATATTAAAAAATTATAACAAATATTGCTAAAAATCGTATTTTAAATGAAATGATTTATCAAATTTATGTTAATAATAACAATAATAATACTCTCTGCTATACGAAGATCAAAGGTAAAATAGACCAACTTCCATCATCTGTATCTAACCAACATTTCAAAAAAGTATTTTACTTTGAATTTTAAAATAGAAAGGTGTTTTTTGCTTGAGAGATGTTAGTAGAGGTGGAGGCAGAGACTGAGCCGAAAGAACTAGTTCTAGAACCAGAACCATTGTAAATGTTGAGAACCGGAACCAAATTAGAACCTATGAATAATAAAGGTTCTTACTTATTGGTAATAAAATATAATTTGCTTATAGAAAATAGTTTATACAATAGCTACCGAACTAGCCATATTATTGTAATTTGTAATTCGATCTATTATTATAATAATTATTTTAATAATTACCCATCGGTATTTACGGTGTATGCATATTTATTTTTGTTTGTAGCTCACGACTGTCATTAATATAATATTATGAGACAAGCGCATACCTACCGTTTGGTAGCCGCCAATATTTTCAGTAATGTTTTTATTTTTGAATTACAAAAGCTTTTAATACAATCCTATAACTGCATTAGTTTATCTGAAATATACAGAAAATAACAAAATCAAGTATTTTATTTAAAATATTGTGAGTTATTGGTGGATTTTTGAATATAATGACTTAACATGAAAAAAAAATGAAAAATATAATGTTTTTTTTTTTAGAATAATTTTTTGATATATTTATTTTTAAGCATAGTATTTAAAATAGTTTATTTGTATACATCTATAATAAGCTTTAAATTTGATTTATTAAAAAAAATAATTCCAACAAAACTTAGATCATACTATTTTCATTATCTTTTAAAATATGTCATCTGGTCATCATCAAAATATAACCAATAACTCATAATATTTAAAATACAAAACCTAATTTTTACTATGTTCTGTGTGTGTTAGATGAGGGCAAAAAATGCAGATATAACGTCATATAGAATAATCTTGTTGGTACTTTAAATTTTTGTATAAGTTGTAGGTATGCGTATTTTAAAATATTTTTCCAAAATGTAAATTAATTCGTTTTTTCTATAAAAGTTACCACAATAATATAGTTTATAATATCTAATATCAGTGCTTATGGTATGGATATTACTATTAATACAATATTTAAATGTAATTTAATATTATATTTCAAATTGATGAGAATCGGAACCGAAACCGTAATTTATAGGGAATTGGAACTACGTATATTTTTTTTAAATAACAGGTACCGAATAGGGAGGGGACAAGTCGTTCATTTCAGTAAACTAGTTCAATCGTTCATCGTTCACTTAAGTGAACTAGTTCATCGAACTAGTTCAGTGAACGATTTGCGTCGTTTACACAGATAACCGTTCATTCATCAGTCTTTTCGTTCGTCGTTCATTCGTAGGTTCATCGGTTTCTCCTTCGCCTATTATCTGTTCGTCTCTCTTAT
>JAIPRL010008863.1:0-19180 GCA_025469235.1 Pemphigus obesinymphae | reverse complement strand
TAATATTATAAATTATACAACATTGAGTATGTGGTCACACTTATTGCTAAATAGGAATATGGCCCCCACGTTTCTCTGTGATAAGTATACTAACAATGTTAATTTGAAAGAGTGTCCGGGGCCTGCAGGTATTATCGCGGGAAACATAATAATAAACTGTCATCATTGTGTCGTATTTATTATGGTTGCGGTAGGTTAGGTACACCTATAGAGGTATCCGAGAGTAGTTTCGTGGACGAAAAACTTTCGTGATTCCGTCATAAATGCACATTCTGGTTCACGATGTGTTCATCACTGCAGTGTTTTATCACGCTGCAGGAACAGACTAGTCGAAAAATCATTTATTTTCCATATACCTAATACCTCCTCTTATTGATAATAATCAGACATTATCTGTATGATATGAAAAACGATTTTCTAAAATACTTTAATCTTGTAAAAGTGAAAATCGTATACTTAATACAATTATTCTAAAATGCCAAATAAAATAATGAATAGGTAGCTGGCAACCTTAAACCGTTACAAATTAAAATACATTACCTACTAAATATATTCAAATTAAATTTAACATGTACTATTGCGTATAAAAATCAATGTAAACTAAAAATAAGTAGGTATTATTTGTATTATTTAAAAACCGCAACTGTTAAATCAATTAGTATACATTATACATTTATACATATTTAATTATACATTTGAAACTCCGTTAAATACATATTAATTGCGGGATATATGTAGTTTCGAGTTTTGAAAATTCGTTTTAATACTTTCGTATTCATTTAAAGTATGCCATAATTATTGTAGTCACCGAAAAAAAAATGTACCGTGTAGGTATATATATATATATATATAGCAGTCACTATAGTCAGTATATATTTCATTAAGTATACTAGCTCTTTTTTAGCCATTTTTTTTTTTTTACGTTAGAGTATATTTAAAAATTATGTTATACTATGATTGTTTCTACCTATGTGTCGCAAGTGTCTTGTGGCAATAAAATATTTTACATTTTTACATTAAAAATTGAGATAGTAGATACTGAAAAATTTAGAAGAATATTTACACTCAAAATCTAATTTCTCCAAAAGTGAAAATGTAATCGAAAACAAATACATTTGGAATTTGATATTTACCCTAATGAACAAATTGGTGTTAATTTGTTTTTGAAATGAAAATCATATATTAAAAAATTAAAAAAAAAAAAAATGGTTATTCGAAGGACCAAAAAGGTTATTACCATAGAAAACTATACTTATAGAAATATAAAACTAAAATATTGAATAACATAATATAGGTATATACTTATGGAAGTTATCCTATATATATATAGACTTAAATATTCTAAAAATATATATATTATATTACATATACATTACGCACATGTACTTATATATGGGTAAAAAATAGTTAAAATAGTTTACCTATAGGATATTTTATTATTTAAAGTATATAAAAATGTCCATAGAAGCTGTTGCAGATTGTTGCTAGATTTTAAAATAACAAAGTAATTTCGCGATAGAGAATTCAACGCTAGTAAAAAATGGTAAGGAGTGTAAATTATTTCGAAGTGAGAAAATCTATATTAAATTCGTATTTTGGATCATTGGAATTTATGTACTTTTTTATACAATTTTAGGTGGAAAGACCGTCGTAAATTATATTATCTATATAGATATGTACACACTACACGCAGGTACCTATTTTAAATTTAGATTTTTCAGATATATCTAAGTATAGCCATATAAACATATCTATTTCAATCGGATATATTATATAATATAGTGCCATTATAATACAAGGTCATCTGTGATTTTAAATAATTTATTTTCATCATTAGTAACGGTATTACGACTATATGGTAATAATATGCACTATATTTTTTCTTGCATTTCGAATATTTTAATACCAGTCGTTTTGGAGTTCAAATAAAAATCTTAGATTAAGTTAATTTTTCCCGCTAAAAAAAATACGATACACATATAGTAATCATTGTCGCATTATTATATTAATGTATTATTATTATATATATATATATATACACGGATTATTTATTTTTGTTGGAAAATATAACCTAATAACCTATAAATATGTAAGTATAGATACTTAGCTACTTATTTTTTTCGAATATATGCGTTCTAATCTTCTAAACGATTGTGATTATACAGTACCTACAATTTAAGTATCTGTCTAAACATACCGAGGAAGGTTCTTGCTCATTTTAAACATCCAAGAATATTGTAAACATTTTTGTTGAATTTTTCAACCAAATCTTTGACGTTTGAACACGCTATACTTAAGTAACTCAACCACTTTAACTCAATTAATTTAATTCTAGAGATAATATATGTGTATGAACGTTGATATTTGGTCAGATTACAGGTAATTACATTTTTTGACATTTAGTTAAGGTTTTTTTACTCGGTTATTGTTTGTTTATTCACATAATGATACCATTATGATATGGTACCATTATGATATTTTTGGCATATTTTTGACACTGGAATTTGAGTTAAGGCGTATGACTATTAACTGTGCTTACTTATTTAGTTTTAATCTGTTTTTGTTTTTTTTTTTTTAATTATAATAGGTCTTATTGTTATAATATTTATTTAAATACTAAAACCGTTAATATCAGTACTCGGTAAGTACTCAATTAAAAAAAAAAAAGGTATAAGTAAGTATATCATTATGGTAAGTTAAATGTTACTTATCAAGTTTTTAGCGTTAAGTGTTATGACTAAGATTAGGATGTTTATGACTATTTCATACTATTTTTATTTTAGTCTTGCACATTGCAGACCAAATTATAAATTAATTTTGTATGATGTGGAAGCAGTTACATTCATTTTTATTTTGCATATTGTTGAATTTTTAAAGAGTTTTAGAAGTTTTATAAATGCATATTTCAATAAAAAAACTTCGATAAAAAATATATTGGTTTTCAATAAAACTTTAAACTAATAAATAATAAATAAACTTACGTAAACGAGCGAATAATATGAAACGTGTAAGTTCAAAAGATAGTTTACAAGATAAATTAATAACACGTGATTGTGTATATTTTCGATGTGCATCCCATTACGTCCGTCAATATTGTTGAACACAGTTTTTCGTCTCGCACAAAAGTTCGTTATCCGACAAATGACAATCAACGCAAGTTCCTGTTTTAAAACTACCAAAAAAAAAAATCATATCGTTCAAATCAATTCGGAGTATCTAAAACATGACTACAATTAATAGGTATTTAAACTGTTTAATCTACATTGATTTTTTTTTTTTATTAAGTACCTAAAACAAAACTAAATTTTCAATATACATATATATTTTTAAAGAATAATAAAATAAAATAATTTCAATGAATTTTTTTTGTGTTATATTTGTTTAAGGGTATATTTTGATGTGTTTTGCATATATAGTAGTAGGTACCTATTCATTTTTTAGAGTTCATATATTTTTTATAAGACCATAAACATCCCAACCTTATATAGTTACGACGTTTTGTTATTTATTTTTAATTTTACGCTTATCGTTATACATATTTAAATTTGTTTTGCAATAATTATAACGTCATGAAATGTTTTCGAGCTTGGGTTAATATTTCAGAACGTTAATTTTCACACATATCGTCTCGTATATATTATTATACTGTCGGCCACCCTATAATTATTATTCGTAATATCTTATGTACTTACGTATACCTGCACGTACGAGAGCGATTCGATGAGTTTTCGACGGACCGAGAAAAATAACGTTGCGGTCGAAGAGTGGTTGCGAGCAACTACCTATATGTTTTTCCGGTTTGGCCGATAATCACGTTTAAGTGAATTCGAGAGGAGTTAAATTTTGCCTGAAAAATGCGTTTTTCTCGGCCACGTATATAGGAAATATTATAACCTTTTTTCAAATCATTCTCGTATAATAGTATATAATATACCTAATATGTAAAACGATCGATAGATATAAATTATAATATTATTGCTCTATATTATTATGATAATATATCGGACGTTAATTTTCGAATGACTATATCGCACTGCAGTACAATAAGGCCTGCACAAGTGAAAAAATAGCATTTTTGAGATTTTGGTATCCCCGAATTCGTAATTTTGTCCAAAGTGTATGCCATCTATATCCCATGTTTAATGAAAATAATATTTAGCAAAAATCATTATTGCACTGAACGTGTGTGTATAATGTCTTAGTTCAATATGGCCTTTTTCGCAGCGAACCGAATAAATACATACCTATATCATTAGAACAATAACGCCATATATATCCAAATATTGCGATATTGCAATAAAAAAAATCGTACGGTTTACCATAATATTATTATTATAATAATTAATTATAACCTTTAATTTAATAATATGATATATATATATATATTATATTATTACGAGTTCAAATATTATAGGTATTTATAAAAAAAAAAAAAAAAAAAAAAAAATGTTTATAGGAATATTACAATATTTACAACGCTTGAATTAATAATATTCTATATACCTACCGACGGACGACGGGTATGATGTACCTACCTATATAGACACGGAGGTTTCGTCGTAAAAATACAGTGAAAATCGAGAAAAAAGCGTTTCTACGATACCGTAAATTTCGAGTCACGTACTCCAAGCAACGGATCTGTATATTATACTTACATACACACACATATATATATATATATACTGGGATATTCTTTTTTTTTATATCACGGTAAACCGCAATGTTTTGATCGGTCACATTGACATTATTATATCGAATGATGGTTGGGTCAAGAAGGATACCGTAATAATATTTTCTTCGGTCATTAACTATATGTTATTTGTACTATATGCGTATGTAGTAACCCCGCGTTGATTCGTGTCCGAGGTAATATATTTACAAATGAGTGAAATTTCGTATTCGTTCGAAAGTTCGGCCCGAATTCATGCCTATCTGGGGGAGGGGGGAGGGGAGAGGGGGCATGGCTTATTGGATTTAACGAGAGCCAAATCACGGTGCTGGGTCTAATATATATGCTCGGAACACCCATTACAATACGATATTATACTACCAAAAATCAGTGTTGTTAATTGCGGATCAGTATATATATATATATATATATATTAGGGTGGTCCTTATTTTTTTGAAATTCATTAATGTTATGTCACGGGCTCGAAATTTTGTTTGGTATACTAACAAGATAATTTTGGTAAAATTTGAATTTGATAAGTCAACCCCTTCACGTGCCTCAAAGGGGTTATAGTTTTATGATAAGGGGGTGAATTTTAAATTTTCACCTGTACTTTCTTAAATTCTAAATTTACGCCATCGAATAAAAAAATTAACATACAATTCGACGATGTATCACATTTCGTTAATCAAGATCTTCCATTTCCCCGGCTTAATAATAAATCATGGAAAGTATTTCAACGATTTCAAATATCTTTTAACTTTTTACGAGAATATCGCAACACATGGCAAGCCATGGATGAGTATATACAAGCTAAAGAAATATTATCTGCATTAAAAGTCGTTAACGGTACAGCTGAACGTGGAGTAAAATTGATGGAGGAATATAATGAAGAATTCACTAAAAACGAATTATAAAAACAATTTATTTTACAAGTATCAAATATATATAAAATCTTGTGATATTTTACCTATATAAAATAATATAAATACATGTAACTTTTTTATGTTGTTCAAGAATATCGCCAACAATATCCAGGGTTTAGCCGTGAGATTTTAAAGAAAACCTATGCCTATTAATAATACATCATTAATATTATTTTTTTAATATTTAAACATCTATTTAAAGAATAAACTTGAAATTAAATTTGATTAATATATTGTGTAACATGAATACAATATTTAATAAAAATAACATTATTTAATCCCTATATAAAAAGTTTGTAAAAACCTATATTTTTAAGGTTTTTCTTGATTATTTACAAAATTGTTAATGTACCAAAAATATTGAAAACATCCTTTTTATAGATAATATTGTGTGGCATAATATTGCTAATTTAAAATTTTTGTGTAACTATAAAATTTAAGGAAATAGAGATAAATAACTAAATATTGAACCATTTTCCAAAAATATTAACATCGACTGGTTTTTCCTAATTTTACGAAAAACCATTAATTTTACAAAAAATTAATAATTTACCTTTTTTGTAGCAAATATTAATTACTATAAAAATAGTTCTATAAGTTTATGGCGTAAATTTAGAATTTAAGAAAGTACAGTTGAAAATTTAAAATTCATCCCCTTATCATAAAACTTTAACCTCTTTGAGGCACGTGAAGGGGTTGACTTATCAAATTCAAATTTTAACCAAAATTATCTTGTCAGTATACCAAACAAAATTTAGAGTCCGTGAGTATACGTTTTTCAATTTTTTTTTTTAACCTCTATAACTAAGGGCCACCCTAATATATATATATATATTAGGTATATAAGTTCGACGTGAATTCTGTACTGCAATAAGTAGGTACATCGAATTTCACTCGCAAGTTATTTGCAGAGAAAATCGAATTTTCGTCACTTAAAATTAGATTTTAAAATGTCTCTTGGCTGACTGTATACGGTAAAAATTCGATTATTCTAAGAGTCTCAAGTGGGGAAATAGAGGTGCAAGTAGTTATTTATTTGACTATATTATTGTACGGTAGTTTTATCGAAAGTGTGACACGTATCGCTGCAGAAGTACAGAATACGCTCAAGAAAAAATGCACTAATCTACTAATTTTTTTTTTTATATTTATATACACGAGTATAGATAACTATATTATTATTTCCCCGTCATGTCCGTCATGTTTGTCGCCATGAATCGGTATTAACTAAATGGATTTAGCCATCCTCGCACATTGCCTATTTAAACACTCAGGCAAGATGTGATACTGTGATTATTAAAAAAAACGTTATTGTGAAAAAAAAACCGACTATATTACCGTTTATCCACGGTTATTCTGATTCTCGTCATAATATTTTAAATAAAAAATATTTTACAATAACATAGATAACGTGATAGAAATTTAATAGATCTACGATCATTCGTTGTCATTATTATTAGGGAAATTGTTAATTCGACAATCTATCGGCCTTACAATTTGTTAATCATGGTTACCATGGAGTAGGGTAATCAGTGGCGGATTTGAAGGAAAAGGTCGGGAGACAATCGTTATAAAGGACCCGTTAAAAATCATGTCCAAAATGAAAGAATATTATACAATAACATAGACAAATTATTTGTATATATATATATATATTTAAAAAAGAGCCTTTATTTTGAACAAAATAATTCAGCATAGTTATTAATAGATGTTTTGATGTATGATAAATACGTATATATATAGAAAGAAAAGGACTAAAAAAATAAAAGAAAAAGAATTAGATCGACACAGGGAGAATGGGAAGTTAAGAAATATCGGGTGAAAAATAACCAAAAGAACATAAATGAGAAAGTAACAAATTTCTATGATAAATAGATCAAGATCCAAGGCGTAGTTGGAAATAAGTTACGATTAATGGGTGACAAGGGATGATTGGTGAAATACTTTTATGCAGATAACATACAGTTGAGTGGTAGGGTAGACCATTTAGCTAGCGTTTAGACATTCTATAAAATATTATAATGAGTACCTATATAATATATATAGTAGATTGAAAGAAGGAATTTTTGATGAAGAAAAATGTAATCATTTTTTAGTGACCAAATCCAAATATGGTACCATAAAACACGCTCACCAAGATTGCAAATCATTTTGATCAGAGTAAAATTAAAGCCAAATCACCTGTTTTTAAACATTAAAGTGAACAAAATTTTAGAACGCACTTCGGAGCTTTTTTTTAAAAATTAATTTCCTAAAGAGTTACAATTGTTTAAATATGGTAAAAAAAAAGTTGTTCAATAATTGTAAGCATTATATTATACGTCGTATTTGGAATAATGAAAAAAAGCTCCAAGATGCACTTAAAATTAATAAAGGTGTTTTCTTTAATTTTAACAATAGGTGTTAAAGCTCTAAAATCGATCTGAAATCATTTATTTGCAATCTAAGTAGACATATATTTTTTTTTGACAAATATCGTGATTACATAACAATAAAAAATGGTATTGGCACAAGACCGTTTTAAAATTATTTTGCAAATATATTGAAATATTTATAAATAACTGGATTTTCATTTTTTTTTTTCAAAATTTCCTAAAAATTTCCTATACAAAACCCCTTAAAAATCGGGTGTGTATCGTTCTCTTAAGTATTATTTTAAAAAGTATTTAAAAAATGATACTACAAAAAAAGTATTTGGGAGGAGGTGGACCCCATGGATATGTCCCTGATAGTAGGTACCTAATCGACCTACTCTCAAAATGCAGTACTATAGTCTATAGATAGTGTATAATTTATGTCCACACACACACACATACAGAATAAAATTGATTGATGTCCATATTTTAATGATGCGTGTTTAGAAAAAAATAAGAGTGCTTTCTATGGTCACTCGGCTAAAATATTGACTTAGTGTCGGTACTAAACACTAATTAACGTGTTCGCATTTTACAAAATAATTCCGTTACTTACTTCGGTAAGTGGTGACTCGACTACTAGTTCTGTCTGAAAAAAAGAATATCTAAAAATGTATAATATACAATATATGAATATCTTTTGGTTATCGAAGTCGCAAATTGCTCTATGGGCCATTTGCAACTCCGCTTTAAAAACAATGTCTATTTTAACATTTTGACAATTACTGTTATGTTGATAAATTGAAATGTTGAAATTAAATTCATTTTTAACGATCGATGCACATAATTTTACGTTATGTTTAACAGAAATTTACGAGTGTTCGAGTTAAATTATCGTTATTATTTTAAAAACATAATCACATATTGAAATATTGAATATACGCCATACCTAATATAATATAATATAATACATACCTACTATATGACTATAAAGTATAAATCATACATTTAATTATTGTAATTTATTTTCCGTGTGCATTTTACTCCACACGTGTACTATTAATAAATTAACGACGCACGAACAATTTTTTAACACTTTCAAAATCGTGAGAATTGGCGTCGGTATAGGTATAGGTACGATTATGTTCTATTCGATTTTTACTGAACGGTACCTAATCAATATTACTTTAACAGTATATTTTTATATTTGTATGCTTTGCAGAATATTATACTCTATCGAATGATACCTAATATTTGATAATACGTATTTTAGCATTTATTATTGCGTTTAACGTCTATTGTATTTAAATATAATTTAATCGTTTTGTAGATAACATGATATTTAAAAAAGAATAATAACCTAAAATTCGATAAAATGTACTGTCATCACTGTATATCATCATCGTTCATCATTATATTTTTGTCATTAAATATATAATAATACATTATGTATATTTATAGATATACTTGGAGTTAAACGTGACTTTATACATGTTAATATTTAAAATGTCTTATCGTAGAATTTGTTAAATCAGAATGGATATACTCGGGCAGTTTTAAATATGTCAGACATTTTAAAAATATAACTCGGTGTATTGTCTTGCAATAATTTTCAGATTTGTGCTAGGAATACACTATGTATATAATTATATGGTGAAACCGTTAGACAGAAATTGTGAAATTTTTTTTTGGTCGTAATGCTATTCGATACCTAACTATATCATATCATTTGATCACCGAAACTTTTGATAAATAGCGTTTACGCATAATGTAATATACATAATTCTGAAAATCAATGCAAGACGATGAAACTAATGTATTGAATTTTAAAAACGGATGACTAACTTTTTTGAGTGACCATAGAACGCATGCAAATTCTTATCAGTGTCCATTTTAATAAAACTTATTCGGTGATATCATATCTCACTCATTAAATTAACTTGAAAATTAAACAGTATAAAATAATTTCAACAACCTATGTTTTATTTATGTTGAACTACGCTACAACCGAATTTACTATTTCCGTCCGACTAATGAGAAACATAGGAAATATTACGCTACCTACTTGAATTGTGAATTGTAGCGTTTAGGTTTAGAGTTAAAAACACCCATAATACCGAAATTAATGAAAATAATATTTTCATACAAATAACGGAGGCATTTTATAAAATATCGTCTCATTAAGAATGTACAATTAATTAAAAACTCAAAACACTAAAAACGTTGTAATTTCTTTCTTATTTAACATTACTTACATATACAAAAAGACTCCGGGTTGCATTCGAAAATATTATTGTAATTATTGTATATTATTATTATTATAATAACATTATGTATAGGTAGGTATATTATGGTGACACCGTACGTTAGACGGAAATTCTGAAAATGTTTTTGTCTTAAATGCTATGCGACACCTAACACTATATCATTCCATTCGATCACCGAAAATACTATATAATATTATTTAGTATATTCCTAACACAAATGTGAAAATTGTTACAAGACTACACCGAGTTATATTTTTCAAGTGTCTAGCCATATTTTAATCTGCCCGAAAATAAATAATATGCAAGGCTTTGCACCCGTTTAGCCGGTTTAGCCAAGACCCTTAAAAACCCCGATTAAATGATAAAACCGTAACCCGTATAACCCGATTGATTTTGACCCGAAACACCCAAAACCGAAATTAATTTCCGGTTTTAACCCATAACCCGCATACAAAAATATATTAAATTTTCGAGTGACGTATGTGTATTCGTATGTATATTTTAAGCAGAATTCAGTTTTTCATAGTTGGAGACACTGTGTGTATATGACAAGACGTGATAACAACCACGATTATAATCGTGATAACGACTGATAGGCTACCTATAGCCTGTGCGACATTGCGGTTTCGACGAAAATGTAGTGGGGTGTATGATTTTTTCAAATTAAATGCCAACAATGGTAAATACGTGTGCCAAGTTGAATCTTGTGGCAGTGAAATATATCCTCGTGCAAAGAACTGTGAACGACGGTTAGAAAGCAAACATTTTGAAGTTTACCATAAACATTTACAAAAGGAAAAGCCCCAAAAAAGATCAATTGAACCAAATTGCCATGACCACATTATGGATATTCAAAAAAAAAAAAAAAATATTAATCAAATTTTCTTTATATTAAATGATTATTTTGTTGTTGAAATTTAATAATATTATGTCTGCCATTACTGTATTAGTAAATACTTGAAATTTGCTTGTATAGCTTTATACTCTGCTTAATCAAATTTGGCACTTTACGCACGACAAATTTGATATATCACTCGATTTCGGTTAAATAACCCATTACCCGAATAAATGTAGTGTATACCTATCGGCTAAACGAAATTCATATTGTTCAAAATGAAGAAAACCTGAAACCACAACCCCTACTTTTCTTTTAAGCACCCGAAACCATAACCCGAATAAATCATGCAAAGCCTTGAAATAATGTCTTACTAGATGGGTACCTGATTATTTTTGGTAGTTAACTTATTAATAATAATAAGTACACTAGTTGGGTGCCAAATATTTTTCGGTAATCAGTATACACATATACTACACTACACATTTTCCTTCCCATTTTTACAGACTTAGGGCTGTCTATGAACATCTATCTTGATCTAAGATGGTTTTCGATAGCTACGACAAGCCTCTATAGATACCAAATCATTGGACGGGTTTACACCGGAGGCCAGACGCCACCAGCGTGAAAAATCTCGTTAGCTATACCATACATTTTGCTACGTGGGGGCGTCAAACCTGGGACGTCGTGCACGTGAAACGTGCGTTTCGACCACTCGACCACAAATTACAATTTGACGCAAAATATGATACGACACGAAAAAAATCCGGGACCCAACTAGGACGCTCCTGTGCAAATGTTATTTTATAAATAAAGTGCGGGTCAGCAGATGGACGTATATCGACTTCAAAAACAATGATAAATCATTTCTTTCGATAAGACGAGACCGAGCAAAGTTCGGTATAGCGTTTTTTTCTCCCCGACTATTACAGTTTTCGGTAGTTTTCCTTCATACGCGTGATAAAATTACGGAAAATGAGCCGTTTTTCAAATGGGTACTCGCAACTACAATCAATTCCCTACGAAAATGTCGACTTCCCCGCACAACTCTCTACAAAATATACGGATAAAAAACCTTATTTATTATTCACGGATACAATGTACATTATGCTGTAAACATCCTATCAGATGTGTTTTTATTGTATTTGATTACCTACCATAATCGCCAGCGAAATCGGACGGAGTTCGCGTTTATACCACGATACATCGTATACATCGTCGGAATTCTTTTCAAGGCTTTGACACAGTTAGACGTACGAAAAACCGTAGGCGTTGTATTAATAGTTGTTTTTTTATTTTTTTTTCTTACCATTTTGGAACCTGTTTTTTTTTTTTTTTTTGCAGACAAACAACTGGCGTGGTTAATAACGGTACAGACGCGGCCAAGCAATAAAACCGGACGACCATATTTCTACATATACATTTATTAAACATGCACCTCGTCCATTCATATATTTATGATCATTATAATAACTATGGTTCTTGGCACGCCGTTCGTATCCTTTACATCCGCGTTGTTCAGATACCCCTCGGACAATATAATACCTATCTGATAACCAGTGGTTGAATTGGAAAAAAAAAATAAGGACGGACTCTGAGCCTAGTTAAAAAAATCAGCGTTCCGGGACATATTAGAGAAAAAGTAAGCCGTGGAGGACATCGTCCCCCACACCCCCAATACAAAGTTTCTTAACCAGGGGACATTTTAAAAAACATTTTAGATTATTATAGAACATGAATGAGTAGAAAAATCCAACATTTTTTTTTACATCATTACATCATTGTTAGGTTACATATTTTCAAGATAGCATAGTTTAAGCATTCCTCTTTCAAAATAATTTAACGATTTTCCTTTTAAACGAACAATCGAACAAGTTGTAGATGTAGACCGAAATGAAGTTTATCGGTGTCGCGTTGATATCGCCACCCTTTTAGGCTTTAGCCGTTCACGGATAACGAAGATTATTTATTACCTATATATGATACCAATACGATTTAATAAGATCAACTATTCAACATTTTATATCATGCTTTTTATCTAAAACCAATTATGTGATAAGGACAAAAAACATTCATTTTCGGAATTTCAAGATTTTTCCAAAAATAAATTATAATTTTTAAAAATTTTAAATAAAATCTGAAACAAACATTGCGTTCCTTGATAAATAAATGGAGGGGTACGCTGTTCGACAAGAAAAAAATGAAGAGTAGCTCCGTCCCCCTGCGTCCCTCCCCAAATCAACCACTGCTGATAACTAGAATAGGGTGTAGGCGGTGTAATATGGATGAAAAAAAAATCAAATTTCCACCCGGTATTGTTCCCGCGTGATAATAATATTACTACCTACCTTAAATTCCGAGCGATTTCGTTTAAAATATAATGATATCTAACAATGCCGGAATACGCTGACCGTGGATTAAACGGTAATTTGGAATTATTTTTCTTTCGCAATACTATATAATACTATATACCGTTTGATACATGATCACACGTACCTACGCGTTATACGCCATGAGAGCGTTTCTGCAATACGTACTGTATTATAGAAAAGAGCTGGTGAGGAAGGCGCGGTTAATTTTACTTTTTAGTTATTACAATATAATTATTGGCTTTCCGATTATATATTATATACTATTCATTAGTGTTTGTATATTATCCTCATTGATATTCTCGTCGAATAAACACAATATATGAAATGTAAAATATTGTTTTTAGAATGATTTATTATACATTAATCGCGTATATTATACGATGGTAAAATATATGCGAAAGGAATTTTTGGCTTAAAAAATAAACAACTTTTTAATTTAATTGTTTAAAGCACACACACACACACACACATATATACGATATAGGTATATATAAATAATTCAAGATTATAAATTACAGTCAGAGATGTACCGTTAAGGTAACGCATCAGTATATATATATAGGCATATTTTGTTGCTTATATACCTATTTCGTGTAACTAACTAATATAATTGTATGAAAAAAAAAAAAAATCACGATTCACATTTTCATTATCTGAAGTTCTCAAACAACAATGAATTGCCGGTTCAAGATAGTACAAACTTCAAAGACACAATTTTATTTTCATCTACTACCTATATATTATTTAAAATTAATTTCATACTTATCGTTTGATTGTAGGCCGAACCCAATCTAACCAAATCGATTTTTTTTTTAACCGGTCAAATTCATAATTGAGTAAGTTAAAAGTTAACTAAGGTGTTTTTTTTTTTTTTTTTTTTTATTAATATCGTCGAGTTAAAAGTTAATATTTGAAGTTTTCTAGGGAACAATTAAAATATTATATTATTAGTTCTCAAATATAATTTGAATTATTCGGTATTTTATCAAAACAAAATATTGTTGTTTCGAATTTATTTCATAAACGAGTAAAATATGGATATCCATGAAATCGCATGTTATTTCATGAATTAGGTAATTTTACGACTGCGGGGTGTAACACATGTATTATACATTATACTCGTATTATAATATATATATACTGTACCTATATTATATTGTTATATTTTAAGTAAATGGATTTTCGAATAATAAGGAAGTCAAATATAACTTATAACATTGTATACGAAACAAATTAAGTTGTATGATGAGATGAAAAAGTGACGAACGCCCACTCTACGAGGGTGCTAAATTCTCGGTTTCTAAACGTATTTATTCTTCTTCTCCTTCGCCTTCTCTCCCAACTATTTGGGGTTTTAATAAAAGTATTTATTAAAACAATAATCTAAATATATAAAATAAAACAGATAATGTCTATTTCTCTAGTAACCAAATCAAAAACGTTCCTCGTAACCGTGTAGTATAAATACTGTAAAACGAATAATACCCATCTCCCTATGGGAACCAAATCAACAATCGTAACTATGTACCTATCTACTATATATTAACTATATATTAGTAACTACGGACAGACGGACGGACGAACACAACTGGGATATAAACTTATGTTTAGAAACCTAGAACTTGGGTAAAATTTCGAAAAATCTCTTAAAAACATTTTTTGTGCATATAATAATATATTATTCTCTTATGTTTAATCGGCTATGTTGCTAGGATATTCGAATTTTTAATAGAATTTTTACTGTAAAAAAAGTCTTTAAATACATATGAAAATATATTTATTTAAATCAAACACAAATACTGTATAAAAGCGTTAAAATATTAATATACTTTAAGGACTTAATTTTTAATCTTTCGAAGCATCAAAAAATAATGTTATAATATATTATGAATCAAATAAATGTATGTAGGTACATAATTTAACGGGTTATGATAATTAAAAGTTTAAACGTTATCAAGTTTTTTTTTAATACCTACCTATTTAGCGTTATGATGATTTAAACGTTAAGTTTTTAGTGTTTATCATTATGCTCCTTATTTTTATTTTTTCGTTTATTGTTAGGATCTTTTTTAATAATTATTTAATAATAATTGTTTCTGTTACACTTTTTGTTGTCTATTTATCTTTTCAACAAGCTTAATGTTATAAATTATAACTTATAGTCATAAGTTTATTACCATAGCATTATTATAACATTTTCAAACCCAGTAATAAGGTTCTCGATATACATATTGTATCTTATACTCTATCCATTCTTTATATCCTTGGTATATCGGAATCGGATCTTCATTTTAACTTCTTATTATACCGTTAGTGCAATTTTATCAATCGTCAGTTAAGAGCATTTAAACTCCGTTTAAAGTTAATCCTGATGATTAAATGTTATTTTATGATCACCGGTTTAAATGTTAACTGGCCTTTAACCACAGATTAAGTTAACCGAGATATTTTGGTCAGTTAAACTTAAACCTCGTTTAAATTCAATTATTATCAAGTAGATTATAGTATATTTTATCAATTTTATTAGGTAGGTAGGTATAAATATATTATATTCTCGTACTGACGTAGGTTTTTATTAATATTGTTATTTAAAATTAATAATAAATATCAAAGCAAGTAAATACTTCATTATTATCACGATTATCGGATTATATACGAATATTATTTATAATTAATTCTAGATGAAAAAAATATTAGCAATAGTATTGACGAAGAAATTTATTTTTTGATTTATATGAATTAAAAAATGAATTTTAAACTTCGAAGACCTTATTTATTGTCAACAAGCATTGACCATTTGAATAAATCCGAGAACCGAGATTTGCCAAAATAGCATCGGTTTTTTATTCTCCAAGATGTGTTCTTGTCTGACTACTAAGAAATTAGTGGAACGTTCTCGTATGGCTTTTGAACATATCTCGGAAAAATAATTAAAAAGTTTCACAAATATATGAAAAATATGAACTATATAGGTAAAAAATTGATAAATTGTTAATTCAATAAACAATTTAACAACACACATAAAATAACAATACCATGAAAACACATGAATAATAATCTTGACAAAAAAAATATGGGTATTAGTAGATAACAATTCACTGATTGAAGTTGACATCATGTTCATATTAACGTCGTGACTTACTTCAATTAATGCGTTTTGATAGTTAATTAATCTTCAGTTTGTTAAGCCTAGTTTAATTAAACTTAGAATAAATGTGATTGATAAAATCATTATTTTTTTAATCTACGTTTAATCTTAAATCTCAATTAGTTAAACGGTATTTTAACCAACGATTGATAAAATGGCCCTTAACAAATAATAATAGTAATATAACAATAAAATTATGAACTTTTTTTTACATCGAACGAGTATTTAAATACCTATACTATATAAAAATAAGAATACTTAAAATAAAAATATTAAAATATACTTATATTTAAATATATTGCAAGTTCGCTTTGCCTTGTACTATTATAATAATATATACCTACATATGACTCGCAAGTTGCGATTTTTCTGCAATATATAATATTATTACATATGTAATTTAAAAATAAATTTTCAGTAAAATATTATAAATATTTATTGAACACTTTTATTTTCGTGTACATGTTTCGTATTTCAAATAACATTAGAAATTGTATATTTTAATAGTTTAAACACGTATATCAGAATTTATGATTTCTATAAATAGTATATAATATAAAAATAAAATGATGTATCATCGAACAAATATGTTGTGTCGTTTTTATGATAAAAATTGAAAAATCGCCACTGGATTTATTATAGAATCAATGGATAATATAATATAATATATGCATTTGCGAGTGGGAAATCGTACACATATTCATATGTGATCACCGATCGGATACGTTCGCACTTCGCATGTTAATTTTTTAGTGGCGTACTGGTGTCAGACACGTACCTAGATCATAGTTTTAGGGGGGGGGGAGGGGTTGCAAGTTTTTCATTATTAAGTCTATTTTTCTTTTATTACTTTTAGCAAAAATTTTTCACTATTTTTTCTACATGAATGACTTATCTCTGATGTATCAGATAACTTTTTTCTCGACTAATAAATTTAATAGGTTTTTCCTACCTTATAATAATAAGGCTTATTTGGCAGCCGACTCGTTAGCATATTATTTCTGCTAGAAGTTTCCATTTGTTCATAAAAATAAGCGTAAATTACTACAAAAGTACAATAGCCAAAACTATAGAACGGACAACAGCAAATTTGATTTTTCAGTTAACGGGTAACACAGTATTGTCGCACCGATAAAATTCACCGCTGGATAACGATGAATATACACGGCCGGAGGACCAAATTGCCTACATTAGTTTTATTGCATAAAATATATCGAATTCTTATTAAGATATCACAGTATCACCAAAGTTCGTTTATTCAGTTTACGAAATTTCAATAATTAATAACGGTTCTCAAAAGTGCCATAGTGACGGGGGGTATTGTTGTATACCTAATTATATAACACAATTAATTAATTTTCTAATTTGATATGATATCACATGGGCTTTGGGGGGAGGGCGATCGTTCCTATAGCACCCCCCCCCCTCAAATACGTGCCCGACCGGTGTGAAATCGTATATACAGGTACTAAACGACGGCAATTTAAATCTATAGATTCGCATCGTGCGGTAAAATTTCATAGTATAATGATACCACTATTATGCATAATCGATATAATTTATTAATGTAACGCATTAATAAACTATATATTGATTGAATATCGAATTATATCGAAGGAATACTGATTTTTTTTAATTAAACAGTAAATTATAATTTTTCGTGTTAGGAAGACGCCACACCTACATTATGGTTATTTTTGTTATATCGCGGTTATGTGAGTTTAAAAACATGAATTATTTAAACACCTACTTATAAATTGATTAAAAAATAAATTTATGAAAAAAAAAAAAACTCTATGGTCGAGCACAGCATGTATCAAATAAACTCGGTTGTTGCTTCTCTTTCGATATACCGAAGTAAAAGTTTAATAACAACTTCGGAGTAATCGTGACACACACTATATGTACGTCTAATTTTAAATTATATTGCTAAAACATTAGACGAGAAGATGAACGCGGCGCGATAGGTGCGTTACCCTGGCCCCCCTATGTTGGAATTTCAGAAAAATTCTTTCACCATTATGATTGCACCAGAATTTGTGCCATAAAATTTCCCGGAGAAAAATCGATTTTCCTTTGGGGTGCCAGGGAAACGTTTCCTCAGCACCACTTTTTTTTTTACCGAGTTAAATTTTTTGAATTTTTATTTCACCATTAATTGTGTTTTCACGGCGCGGCGGTTATACATTGTGTGGAGTATCTACATTTAGATATAAAAATAAATGTGGTAATTTTCACTCATTATTTGCGACATAAAATAATAATTTTAACTGTTAAGCAGTGATCGAATTGGAAAAAAAAAAATAAAGACGGACTCTGAGCTTAGTTAAAAAATCTGCGTCCCGGGACATATCATTAAAGAAAAAGTAAGCCGTGGAGGACTTCGTCCCCCACACCACCTATCCAAAGTTTCTTAACCAGGAGACATTTTTAAAAACATTTTAGATTATTATATAACATGGATTGAACAGAAAAATCCAAAATTTTTTTACATCATTATTGGGTTACATATTTTCAAGATAGCATAGTTTAAGCATTCCTCTTATAAAATGATTTAACACTTTTCCTTTTAAATGAATAATCAAGGAAGTTGACAATGTACACCGAAA
>JAIPRL010008862.1:0-19184 GCA_025469235.1 Pemphigus obesinymphae | reverse complement strand
TTATCATTGCTTTCAAATTCAATACATCCACCAAAAGTACCCTGCCCAGTAGCGAAGTGCATCCACCAATACTGACACCCGACGAGCGAAGTGCTTCCACAACCTACTGACCGGCTTTTTTTCTATTTAAAATTTCAAAAACACAATGATAAAAATATTTATTGTTTATTTTGTAATAATATTTTACTATTGATCTTATTTGTAATGTTTTTTAAATGTTATGTATATCAAAATAATATCAATAGTTTCATACAGGGAGTCAAAACGATGTGTGTAAAGTTGCCCTACCACATTGTCCAATAAATTTCGGACCAACGCCAATATTTTACAAATAATTTGCGAATTGGTTTTCAGAATTTTCAAATCACTCCTCATCCCCAAAATCGGGGTCTGATCGACGGGGAGCCACTTCACGTTGTTTACTCATATGGTCCGATCGATTCCGGACAAACGCCAATGTCTTGCAAATATTTTTAAAATATTTGCAAATTAGTTTTCAGAATTCACAAATCACTCCTAACCTCTAAAATCGCTATTTAAATGCCTCTGGGGAAAGTGCCAAATTCATGAATTTTCTACTTACGTTATACGATTTACACCGTGCTAACGCCAATATTTTGTAAATAATTTATATTTATATTAATATTATTGTATGTATAGAGTTATAGATAGTTAAATATTTTAATATCTAATAATTGGTAGTATCGAAGAACAAACTAACATTGTATAATACATCCTAACACATTTTCAATATAAAATTAAAGTATTGTAAATAGCATTTTACGGTGTATATCTACTATATTGGTTACTGGTTATACTATTTTTTTACATATATAATATTACACGGAGTCTTATTTTTATCGTACTAGACGTTTTCTTTTAACATTAACTTCTTTTAACTAATCCTCCATGTAAGTACTCTAAGGTAATACTCGATATACGTTTAATAATCCGTCTGATTATTTTAGACAGGGATGGACGTTAATTAGTTAAAACAATAACCATTTAATAAAACGAATTAATTATTTTTACCATTAACTTAACTAGTTTAAATTACTTTATTATAACATATTTTTACCGTTAATTTATTTAACCAAACAATTTTCACGAATTCGTTACTTACATATTTTAATCTAAATCCGTTTTTATATTCATTTTGTCATTTTAATACCCATTACTATATCTACATTTTATTTTGTTTTATTTTTTTATTAAATAATTTTCAAGAATAATTAAAATTTTTAAATTAAAAATTAATATTTTTTTTATTTAAGTAACGTTTTCCCCATTTAACCTTAACATTATTTGGAATAATTGTTTTTATTAACTTGACTTTGTTTGATTTTAGATTCGCCAGAGGACAAAATAGCCATGATAAAAGCTATCAAGGTAGTGCCAGTCGCACAACAATTATACGACATAGAAGAGAAGCAAATCGAAGACGTTGAGTTCGAGTTGATTTACATCGATCAGATCAATCTGGGCGAAAGTTTTCAAATAGCAATAAACATACATGTGATTTTCTATAAACAATATTATATATATTTAAATTTTAATAAAAAAAAATGTCACGCTATTTCCAAATAAACTCATGTTAGCGTTTTCTATTTTTTTTTTCTATTTCAGAACACGTCATCGGAAACGAGAATCGTTTCGATCGTATTGTCAGCTTCATCGATACTATATACTGGTTCAACGATCGACAAAATAAAAAAAAGCCAATCCAACATTGTTCTGAAACCCAATCAAAGTACGTAGTTCAAAATACAATGTATACGTATGTATAAAGAAGGATTTTTCCTGTAAATATAAAATAAGATATCATTCCTGTTTGAAAATGCAAAAAATACCCAAAATTCTTCACTGCCACTCATCTCTTATATTTAGGCCCACTCTCCACTTCAAGAAAATAAGTCGATAAAATAAAATCCAGTCAGTAATAAATTGTTAAATTAATAATTTTAGGTCTATAGTTCAGTCGAAAAACTAATTAAAAACGTATTTGACCTTTGCTTATTTGGTATTTAGTCGGTAATTCGGTACTTTTAGGTTAAATATTATAGAAAGGAGGAAGAATAACCACCCAAGGCGAAGTGCACATGCAGCACCACGGTTCAACCACAAAAAAAAATTTTGGTAGAAAAATCATCCCCTATATTCTAATTCAAAAAATTGTCTAATTCAATAAACCTACCTAAAAAAGCAGTGTATTATTTCTATTTTTTTACTATAACTTCTAAAATTCGTAAACTTGAATATACTTACATTGTTAAGAAAACGCTATACCAATGATTTTCAGCAATAATAACATGTTTATGCAAAACTGTTAAAACGGATTATCAAAGTGATTTTAGAGTTAAATACTAATTATCAAATCGATATAAAAAAAACCGTTTTGTGTGAACCTTATTTGGGATTTTGAATTCATATTGCTTTAAAAGAAAACTACTAAAGCTTTAGTATTACTCTATAATGTTATACTTTATTGATGTTATAATAGAATTTTTACTGCAAAATTACTTTGAAACCCCATTTTAAGACTTTTTTGTAAAGGTATATTATTATATAAGTATAATATATATTATATAGTATATATAGTATAATATATATTTTATTCCTATTGTTATGCTATAAAATGTAAAATAGAACCTATTCTTAAAGAGTTGCCTATTATTTTGGATTCCATAGTAAAAACCGAAAAACAAATGATATTCGTATTTTGTAAATACTCAGCTAAACTATCAAAGTGCTAGGAAAGTCTGTGATTTTTCATTACTCATTCCTTTTCAATTTTTCCTTTTTGTGTTTTTTTTTTTCAGAAATTCCTAAGTCATTCTATAAAGAACTTAAATAAAAATGGACCCCACCTTTTTGCTGCGTCTGACTTAATAACAAACAATATAGGTGCTACTTAAAATCTTTAATTTGTGGCGTTTAGGTTGAACCAAAACATCTATTACCAAATTCTCAAGGAAATCTCGTACCCTTTTTTCAGACATCGTCTGAAAATAAGTTATAATATTCAATGTTCTTTGCGATATAATATTTTATAAAAAAAAACTACGAAATATGTCCCAAAATATTCTACTTCTTAAATTACGTAATAGATATCTCTAAATGTAATTTAAACTCCACAATTTAAACTCTAAGTCATGTCTTCCCAATTATTCCCAGTTTTTCGACTCACAGTTCGTCAACTCTCAATCGATGATACCATTCAGTCAACGCTGCGTCGCATATGTATTATTATTATTATTATTTAACTTAACTTTCTAATTTTTTATGAAATTCTATAAGCATTTAATTCTATAATAGCTCAAAATAAACATCCAAACTCAACACACCAACCACCAGTATTTTATACGTTGAGCCTTCGCTTTTTAAAATGAAAATAAATTAAATACGTAAGAAAATGTATTACAAGCAATAATGATCAAAAAATAAACCAAATTTAAATCGGAAGAATCTGCACTGATTAATTAGATGTTTAATAGATATAAATCTGTTAATACTATAAGAAACACAACATGGTATGGTACAGCCTCTAAAATTGTACGTAGTACGAAATTAGCAACTGGGTTAATAAAATTTGTCAATTTTACATTTTTATATATTATAATGTGGATGATGAAAATAAAAAAGGTCATTGAAAGAAAAAATTAGATTAAGTATGTAGTACGAAAAACAGAATATTTTAAGGGCTGATATGGTACCGGAGTATCCGATACGATATTATGGTAATATGGTAGTACGCATACAATATTCGTATTTTCGCTGTCGACGAATTGGGAAATTTTAAAAAAAATAATTTTAACCGGTTTTCTTGTCGGCAAATTGGGAGTCAACGAACTGGAAGTCGGCGAATTTGGAAAGAAATTTCTAAGTAACGCCATTTTTCCCGTATTACATGTTAGAAAAACAGATACGGCAAATGCAAACACTTTGATCATTGTATTACTTGCTACTTGCACTCTACGGGGACGTAATTAACAGATTTCGGATGGTTGTTTTTGAACAGGAGAAAACATCCATACGTACGTGAAACCTTCCGAGTATATGGAAAAACTGTCGGCACACAGTTTGATAAGAATAACTGGCATGGCCAGCGTCCAAGAAACGGAACAGTTATGGAATGGAGACGACGATATTATCGTGAAAAAGCCACCTTTGGATGTAAACGTACGCAGTGAAACAGTAGAATTTCTTGTGAGTATATGCCATTTTTTATTTTTTTTTTAATTTGTCCCCAAAAAATTTTTCTTGCTTCACACAAAACTTATTTAAATTACATTTCAAACTTTCAACTTAAACGTTCATTTTTTATAAAAATAAAACTTGTCTAACCATATTTCATATAAGTGCATCATACAAATAATATTTGTTTTTACGTTAACGACAACAATAAATGCGATAAATTGGTTATAGTTGGTACTTTTAAGAGGTTATATTTGGATTTTTCCGATAGTTTCCTTGACATTGAAGAAAAACTACATTGCATACAGTATATGACTGCATACAATGTATAAGTATACGATATATCGTATACTTATACAGAATATATATACTTATACGGTGTTCATAGTCCTTTGGTATCTATAAAATGTCTGCTTTTACTGGCTATGCGCAGTATATAATGAAAATGCGATAATATAATAAAATTAAAATTAAGCTTGAAGCATGAAATCGTATTTATTGAATGCAATGATTTATTATTATTTCAAATCTGAAAAAAACCTGAACGAGAGCTTAAGGATGGTCCGTTCCCGAATCGCCGACGTTCCATTTTGCCGAATTTTTAGATTCTGATAGAAAATTGCATCTAGATGGTACTTTAAACAAGTTATTTTTCGGTTTATTTATTACTTTTTAAACGTGGCAGGAAAAACTACCAAAAAATTATAAAAATAATTTAATTATATACAAAAAATTTTGAAAATCGGACCTCTATTTGGTTTTTATAGCAGTCTTAAGATTTTTGACGAAATGTTATATAGGTACATGAACATTTTGTCATAAAATTAATAGTTTCAAGTTAAAAGATTAAATTATTTATTTATTAATTATTATTATTATTAAATATTAATTCGTATTATTAACCAAATTGGGTAAATAAATATTTTTAAATATAAATTTTAAGATGTCTTTATTTATTACAAAATAATTAAAACCACTGGACCAAATAAATAACTTTTAATAGCTAAATATATTATACCGGACCAGGGTAACAACTACGATAACAGCCAATCAGATTTTACCCGGTCGCTCGTCAGCTTAATCCGGGAGGACTATCTATAGATACTTTGATGTAAAAAGCTTCTCTCATAGGAATAAAATTAAAAAATGGAATTCAGAAAAACGGCATTCATCAAAATTTCGAACAGCATTCAAAATACAATTTTTATAAGATTAAATAAATTTCGATAAAAAAAAAATAACAAGCTCTAAAACTGTTGAAACATTTTTAAAGTAAGTTTTAAGTTAAAAATGCTACTAGTTACAGCATTTAATTATTTAAATACTTATTACTTCCTATGCAAAATAATATTTTGAACCAAATAAATATATATTTACTCAATATCACTTGGATATATATATTGAGTAAACAACAATTGGATATGTATTTTTCTTCTATAATGTTAAAAAACAAAAATGCTATTAAAAATAGTAGAAAAGTTAAGATACGTGGAAACATGATCACTTAGCTTAAAAACCTACCAAGAAAAATTGTTTTGTTCTATTCCCATACTGTGATTATAGGTAAATACTAATGCATTCGCTATTTTACAGGTTGGCTCGTCGCTTCAATTGGACGTACCCTGTGAAGCAATGTTTTCTTTCACAAATCCGCTATCCATCACGCTCACCGAATGCACGTTTAGCATCGAAGGGCCAGGAATCCATAAAATCGTCAAGTTCAGGTAATATCAGTATTATTGAACTTATAATATGCACGTATGATGCATTTATGGGAGGATAAGAAAAATAAATGGGCAATCGTCATAAATCGTATAAACAATAATACAATTTATTACAATATTTGAATTACTTACTACGTAATAAGTATATTATATTGTATTGGTAATAAGAGTAAAAGCTAAAAATGTATTTAAAATGTATAATATATCTAATAGTATAATGATTTTTCTTCTGTGAAAACAGAGATGTACTACCCAACGAGACTAACGTGACACATAGAGAAATGTTCATGCCAGAAAAAGATGGACGACGATCCATCACGGCATCTTTCAATTCCAAGCAGATCAACGACATAAAAAACACTATTACTGCAAGCTGTACACTATAAATTACTATGTATTATATTACCTACTACTATAACACTATAAGAGTAACATCATGAAAAATCTATTCTTACACGTCTTCTATTTAACTCGATCACCCGCATCCTTTTCCATTACAATCGGTCCATCCCATATCTGCAGTCATGATGATGTCTGTATATTTGTTCTGATACTAGCTGTCTGTGATAGGATGGTAATACTTATTATACTATCCAGCACTACTCTGCTCTCCTAAACTTTTAATGCTAATAAATATTTAACTGTTGGTTCAATATTTGATATTGATACATAAACAATTCGCGAAAAACATTTTGCTCCGAAATAATCAAGTCTTAAGTATAAATTACCAATTAAAAAATGAGTGCACTTTGCTCGTTGGGTGTCAGTAGGGGTGGATGTACTTCGCTTATAGGATAGGATACTCTTGATGGATGTATTGCATTTGAAAGCAATGATAAATCATTGCATTCAATAAAACGATTCTGAGCGTAGCTTCGGTGTACTATACATAACTATTAATACTAATGATGTTGTTTGGTATGTTTAACATTATATCTAAAGAGTAAACGTAGAAAAAAATTGTATTTAAATAAAAATAAAAATATATTTTAAAAAAACTCCACGCTTACAGCATAGTAAATATTCTTATCTTTCATATTTTGTATACATTTTAATACATACAAAGAAAAGTTGTAATTATAGAGCGTGTTTTTTAACAAATATCGTGATAACACAACAATAAAAAATGTTTCTGACCCATGAAAAATATTTTAGTATTTTTAAACTCTTGGATTTTAATTTTTCTTCAAATTTAATAAAAATTGCCTATACAAAACCCCTTAAGTATCAGGTGTATAGTGTGCTCTTAATCCTTTGTTCTGTATTGAGGAGGACTATAAGAGGACTTATATAGTTATGCCCTCTCAACCAGAAAATATATTATGCCTCAACATGTCTGCCGCATACATTAATATTAATGTAATATAATTATTAATATGTAATTATTCTGTGAATCTGTGATTAATATTCTCCGATATCTATGATCACAGAACAGATAACAATAATAACTGATAATATAGACAACGTAAAAATGTCGAACTTTTAGTTTTACTTTTTAGTTTTTACCAAATTTTTGTAATTATAAAACTTTATTGTAGTTGAAAATTTAATTTTGAAGTAGGCAAAATTATTAGGGTTTATTTGAATTGTTAACAAGTAGGTAATAGATTTCATACATTAATATATTAAAATAAAGATAATACCTACTAACCTACCTAGTACCTACAATAGCACAGAACATAACATACTGATCTACAATTATAGTAACACAAAATATTATTTGTGACCCACATACCTATTCTCATACACTTGTATATCTAGAAAAATGTCACATGTCCTACTTGGACCATAGTCATATGTACTAACCCATTTGCTATATTATTATATGAAGAGATTGCTTGTTTATGTATAAGTTCGGCACCACTGCCTACCTATAATATACACAATTTAAGTATATAGGTACCTACCAACCTATCTAAATAAATAGTAATAATAAGGATTATTTTATAAATCCTTTTTGATCCATGATCAATTCATAGTTTAAATCATAATTTGATTTCCCGTTTGATTTATTCGTAATTGAAGACTATCAAGTATATAACTGGTTAATTCCATTTCACATACCACAGCCGTATTTATTAACTTTATGGTATACTTATTCATAGATAATATTGAAATATAGGTATATGTATGTATGTATGTTTCTTTTGTTTTCATTATGAATTATAATTGCTACATTAGGTATATAGTGTACCTAATCATTTATTGGAATGACAAATTTTCCATTTTTAAAGCTATGTAGTTAATAGCTATTTTTAATTATTAAATTTAAGCAAAAATTAATCAAAAAATAGTATGTTTTAAATATCCAGAACCACAGTCTAAGTTTTTATAGTCAACATTTAAAATTCCAGATTTATATCGGCTAGATTTGTACATTCCAGACTTCGCAGGTACCCATACTAATCACATACTACACGTTTTCAGGCTTATATCGTCTACAACTATAGTCGTACTTCTTGTCGTACGGTTCATTGTATAATGTATGAGATGCTGAATGGTAAAACAAAAGATAACCACCATAAAACAGACTAATAATAAATATAAATATCTTTATAAGGAATTTATATTTAAGGACTAGTAATCAACGGGAATTAAACAAACGCAAAACTATCATTTGTTGGATAGTTAATATGTATGACAAACACAATATTGGGAATTGCTTTTTTATATACATTTGTATTATATTAATATATTTCGTGGTTAGACTAATATAAAAATAATGACAGAAGCTCGATTTATTTTTAAATAAATAAAAAAATTTCTGTTATATATCGCATAATTAGAAAATATTAATTTTGTATCGGTTCGGGAAAAATCGGATTTAGAGGTACAAAAATATATTTTTGCCTGCAAATAACTTTACCAGAATTAGATGCAAAATACTGCTTAGAAACTACATTAATCATATTTTAGTAGTTACTAGTTATACGTATTGCTTTTACCAGTAGTAGGACCTAGTGATGTTAAGCAGGAATGTGTTCGAAAAGAAACGAATTCTTTATTTGAGAAATATTGTTTATTTAAAAAAAAGTATATTACATAATATTTTACTCATATATTTATTACTTATTATTTTATGAATTTTAATTTGTAAATAAATAGAATACAATGACTATTTTGGTCTACAGGCTATGATCTTGAGCACAACTATCCAAAAAATTAATACACCGAATTGCAAAGATGTAATTTATGAAATCTATATAATTTTTCCCTAAACAAAACAAAACTTTTTTAGTTTAATGGGTTGTTATTTTTTTATTAATTTTAAATTGGAAAACAAAGTGAGGTGTAGATAAACATATACAGAGTGATTTTAGTTATTATAAGCCATAGCTCGGGAAATATAAATAATTTTTCTAAAATTAGTTTCGGAAAGTTATTTTTACACTAAATAATAATTTTTTTTTTACATTTTTGGTTTTTAAACGGCAACCTTTGATTTAAATTATAAATTCTTAAAGAATATATTTTTATAAGAATTTACTCGTCATGATTTTTGAAATCTGATAAATATCTTCCAAGTAATAAGTATTTTAATTTAAGACGTGGTAGAGTGAAGAAGTACTGTAATATATGATTAATTATAACATTTATTACGTGCTATTGCAATACTTTTCCACTCCACCATTCTTAAGTATAAATGCTTATTACTCGGGAAATATTTATCGGTATTATATTATTCGGTAGGTATATTATTTCATAATTGAATAATTTGTAGAATTATTTAAATAAAATATAAAAACCCAATTTCTACAAAATAACTTGTTTTATACTTAAATAAATTCGTATTTGTTGAACAAATTATTTTGTAGGAATTGGGTTTTATACTTTACTTTTACTAATATTTATTGGATTTAAAAAATCAAAACGTGTAAATTCTCATAATTACCCTGTATATTAAATATAATATATTATATTATAGGTAAATGTATAGTTTTAGTTTTTAAATACAAGTATACACCTGCCGTGATAAGATTAGGTATGTTAATTAAACCGTAACATAATTGATCGAATAAATTATATCCTTCGTGATGCAAATTCACTCTGAGAACATTTGTCTACGTAATTACGCCGACTTAATTGCTGAGGAAGACTGAAAATATATGATATTTCACGAAATCCCGTCAATTTATCTTTGCTGAATATATTTATTCAATAATATATTTCAATTAATTATTGGACCTTTATATAGTATAAAACTCGACGTCAAGTCTGTATATTTAGTCTGACAAATAAAACTATTGGTTTTGAAAAATGTTTAGCAATAACTGTCAAGTATAATTTATTATTGGGTAAATATATATAGATAATTTTTAAAAGTACCTTTGGAAATTTATTGTAATCATTAAAAAAATGAATAAATTAATTTTAATAAGTAGGTACATATGAATATATTAAATCCATGTATATTTGGCATAGTATAGTAAACAATAATAATAATAATAATAACTTTTAAATGACCTTCTCTGAGTATTTTTTTTTTTCTGAAATATACCTACCTATAATTTTTAATTTTTGAGACCGACAAAGAGCTGCAATTAAATATCAATACAGTCACGTAATGAAAAATTATTACAATACTATAATAATTCAGATACATATTTGAAAGATTGTTAATAATATATAATATATACCTAGGTATATGGAGTGAAAACTCTGTATAACGAATCCGAAGGGACCAATAGATTTCTTCCGTTATAAAGAGTTTTCATAATAGGGAAGGTTTAAAAAAAAAAAAAATTTAATTATTTATGTATAAGGTATTATTATTTATCATTATTTTTAAATTACATGAGTAGTTGATTACATATTTATTATTTTATGAAATTATATTATAATTATTATATTAAATTATTATACGTACCTATTATATTTTATACAATTATTTAAAATAGTCTGTCATCTTTGTATGAACCAATATTTATTTATTTTTTTGTATTTTTCTATGTATTTGTCCCATGTTTTGGGATAACTTTGGATCGTCTTCATGAAACAATAAATATTTTTCTAATAATTTAGCCGCATCAAGTGTTTGTTGAATACTTGGTATTACGACTTCGTCAGGTTGTTTTTCCTCTTCATCTTCCTTTTGCTCCTCCTCGCCTTTTTTCACTGCATTTAGGATTTCTTCATCAGTTAACGATATTGTTTTAACCATGTTTTCGTCTATTTGTACACAGTTTTGTAGATCCTTAGGAGTGATAGTATTGAACTGAATAATCCACTCACTTAATGGTATATCATCTTCTCTCTCAAATTGTTCTATTTCTTCTTCAGCATTGGCAAAACTACTTCGAAGTCCAACATGACGAATATATAATATATTATATATACTAGCTTGAATTACTCCTTCTACTACCTCTTTTTACTACCTTTTGGGTGTAACTCGCTATATGGAAGCAAAGTCTTTTTAAGTGTTAATCACCCAAAATAACGTTTAAAATATTTAAATTTCAGTAAGAAGCGTAATCTAACATATTTTATTAAACCTTTAATTTTTTTTTAAATTCAACCCCCTTTTTTTGACAAATTCTTTCTTAGTGCTCGCCTATGTTGTATATGGAACTTCTGTGCAAAATGTCAAATCCCTAGACCCAATAGGTTTAAGCTGAGCGGTGATACCTTAGTTTATTATTTTATATATTACAGCTGTACGGCCTGTATATTCACAAGGCGTTGCCGTGAAAACAATTGTGAGTGTGGAATATACCATTTGGGAATTACACAACGGATGTTACACAGCGGGTTACCCGTCGAGGCTTTGCCCGTGATATTTTAGTGTAGAAAGTATATGAGTGAATGCAATAAAAACTAATTTTCTAAAATTTTCTTAAAAGATAATGTCAGCAGTAGAATATAAAAAAAACTTTTTTCTTGGATTTTTATTGTTTGGGCTCGATGAAAAAAAATATATATCTAAGTATATTCAATTTTTTTACAGTAATCTCTTCAATCTACATAAATTTAAAATATTTTTAACGCTGCACTAAATCTAATTACGAGACGGCAGTTAGAGATTATTGCATCCAACTCAACGACCCGCAAATCAAAATAAATTAATAGTTAACTAATAATAACAAATAATAAATTATGTAAACTAAATATGTACAATTGAAATCGTTACCTGGGAAACTCGAATAAACAAATTACAATAACAATTTACACGTAAAATGTTCATTTTTTGCCCTTAAAATCAAAATCCTTTCTTAGTGAGCCTTTACATTATGAAACGTAACTACAGACCAAATTTCATCCTCATAGCTTCGGCTAGGCGATGATGAATCAGTCAGGACGAATTATTTTATATATATATATAATACAATACACGTAAATTGTATTATGAAACATAAAATATTGTTTCGTTATTGAGAGTGACTAATACGCTGTATAGAATGAATTGACTATTGGGTTATAAAGTAAACCAACCATTATTATGTAATTTTTACGTTATATAGAGTTTTTCGTTGCAGAGTTTCGTTATAAAGAGTATTCACTGTATATATATATATATATGTATGTATACATATATATATATGTATGTATACATATATATATATATATATATATATATATATGTATTGAATTGTATCTATATCTATTTTTATCTATAAGTATTTAAAAATAAAACAAAACACTGTTAGTAAACAATATGGAACTACTATAAAAATAATATTCCATATAAGGTAAACATTTTATATTTGGTATTTCTAAAAAAGTACCAAAAATTTCTTTAAAAAAATGAATTTATATATACCTATAACTACGTGAAAACTAAAAAAAGAAACAATTTTTTTTTAATTATTAGGGAAATATTAATTAATTTTAAATTAATTAATTAATTATACCTACGATATAAATATAAATATTAGATAAACAGTGTGAATAAAAAAACATATAATGTTGCTAAAATATTTTTAAAAATCAATTATATTAGGTTTATTATATTTATTTATTATATTTTTTATATCTATTCATTTTGAAAATAAACCTATTATACACGAAACATATTCCAAGTTTACACTAACACTATACGTATATATATATATATTTCATATTTAACCTGGTAATATACCTATAATACATCAAAGATATTTATATAGATACTTTTAAAGTTTTGGTAGATTATAAACCCGGAGTTTCGTACGAATTTGTATATCAGTTAGTTAGTCCATTGGTTACGTAGCCAGGATTTATTCCACGAGGAGGCCAAATTTTTATTGACCCCTTTCATCAAAAAAAAAAAAAAATGGTCAGTAGGGGATAGAAGCAGTTCACTCGAGATACTTCGTAGGATACTGGTAGATATTATGTTGAATTTAGAAGCAATTTTTTCAAATAAAAAAATGTGTACATTATTTATGAAAAATATGTAATATACATATATTATAATAGTAAAATAAATACTCAGGGAGAATTTTAAATTATTAAGTTCCTAATTTTTGGAATTACTTGTTCTATTGCCTTCCTGATTTAGTTTTTCCTTGTACGTTTATGTAACTATTGGATCATAGATGTGCACAAGGGAGCTATTGCTGAATCTAAAACTTATTCTTGATTTGTATGTAATGAATACATGCTAAATAAATATTTAAATTTATTTTTCATTTGTTTTTAAAATATTTTTCTTGTGCTTTTATCAGAAAAAATCACAATATGCAAAGTTTTCTCATATTTCTCCCATCGAAAATTCGAAAACCTTCAAAAATCATCCACAGTTTTTTAAAAAAATAATTATAGATTTTGACGATACATTTTCAAATATATAAACTAAAATTTCTGTTCATTCCTATATTTATGATGAAAAAAAGAGTTAAAATGCTCTAAAACTACAATTTTTCTCTATAAAAAATATGAAAGATGAGAATATTTAATGTGCTCTAATTTTAAAATTTAAAATAAAACATAAAAAAAATTATTTATCTAAAAAAACTTCATGTTACAGCATAGATATTATTCTTGTTATACATATATATATTTTGTATACATTTTGACTCTGCGATTACCAAAAAAGAAGTTGTAGTTATAGAGCGTAAACGGATTTTAATACTGCTAAAATGGGTGTGCATCCTTTTAAAAAACTGAGGGGGCCAACTCGTGACTACTGATTTTTCTAAGGGGGCCTGGCCCCTCAGGCCCCTTCTGTACGTGCAATTTGAGTTGTTTACATGCGTACTGTCTCAGGTTCGAGTACCACATTAAGTAGGCAGGTTAAATATGGAACACCGTCGCCTTTGTATTGACAGGTATCATTTTCGAGCAGCTCTGGATTTTTCGCGATCGTTTTTTTACATTTTTTACATTTTTTTTTAATATATTATATTATATATGTACTATGGCTAATACAGAAATTCTTTTCATCAGAGCAATTAATTAGTAATAAGCAAAAAGAGATCATCAACCTATTTTTTTTTTATATGCCATTTCCTAAACAGCACAAAGTATCTCCCAAAACGGTCCACAATTTTTGAACACACGTTTAATCGAACGAGCTACGCTCCAGTGGTATAAACGTAATCGGAATTGTAGGTATGTATACATAAATGTTTGAGTAATGGTATACGATTACAGGCATGACTAAGGAGAGGAAACTTTTTGAATCGCCGCAGCACATTCAATAATATCCAGAACGCACTCGAACCGATAGCAAAATGTATTATACACTATAAGGTATATAATATGCTAAAAGTAATTTTTTTGGAGAATCTAAAATCGAATTTTGGATTACTCATGAGTCATGAGTTAAGGAAAAGTGGACCTTTTAATTAAATTAAATATTATCATTAAAGTATTATGTAAAAAAATACCTACTCATATGTAGACCACATAAGTATATATATATATATATATATAGATGTAATATAATATAGTATATACACTAAATTTCCAGTGTTTGGAAAGAACGCGTTCATTTTTTGTTTTAACGACCTATGAACACGTTCATTGAAAAACGATTTTACTTCGTTCATTTAACGCACATTTTACATTTGATATTGTACAAAATTCATATTGTTTTAAATTTTCATCATACATTGGAGGAGACACGATTATCAATAATAAATACATTTAATCTATCATAATAATAATAAATTATAAAATTAAAATTTAACTGAGCGCATTTCAATTTTAATGTTACAGTCATTTAAATATAGACGTGCAATAAGTTATAAATAAGATTAGGTAGGTTAAGCAGTATGAGTCTATACGTACTTGTATTGTATGCTATGGGGGTAATTTAATTTTAAACATGTGTACAGACTACAGACTACAATAAGTACAATCGTTCTATTAACTATTTACGAATAGATATACGCTGCATTATCGTAATTATTTTAGGGAAACATTGCCACGCTCGCGTACCTATATCGTAAATTAAATCGAAAATATTTAAATATCCCCCGATTTTTTGTGAAACACCAATTTACGAAAGTAACAAATTAATTGAAATATGATTTAAGGGGGTATATCGGATCATTTTTTCCTCCATTAATCTATGTAATTAAAACACCTATAGTTAGTACTAGCTTAAATATAAAATATAAAAATGTAAAAAAAGAATTTTTTTTTTTTTAGCAAGTTTTAGCGGGTTTAAAAATCAAAATGATACGTTTTTAGTTCCGTTTCATTGGTCGGTATTTTCTACAGAAAGTTTCAAAACTTTAAATATATAGTTATTAGATGTTGCTTGATCAACTAACGTTGACTGATTTTAAAATCGTGTATTTTTTTCTCAATTTAAAAAAGTAAAAATTTTATCGTTTTTTCAAAAAAAAACCCATTTATTGAAAATATCTTTAAAAATATTAAGATGAATTAAAAAAAAAACCCCCAACGTCAGTATACAGACATTTAAATGTTTAATCGGAATCTTTTTTCAGAATTAAAATATTTTAATTATTCAATGCTCTGTAATGGAACTGAGATTTAAAGTATTTGTTGATGTACGCACGCACGTCGGATTTACGCACGCACATTCTCAACGCAACACCCACGCGCGCATGACGTAAAGTGTAAACATGGTACCGGTTCGCGGCCTTCGCTACTAAACAGGCGGTTCTGCGCTCTGCTACCCGTAGCACTAATCCCATATCTCATAATCCCGTCTCGACTATAATAATATACTTGTATGTATGCGATATATACTTATAAATATCTATTATAGTTTTTCTGGGGAGGGTCCAAAGAAATAATATGTATTTCATTTTAACTTGTGCTGAACAATATTATTTCAGTATATTTGAAATATATATATATACATATTTCAGTTATATCCTTATAAAACGACAAGTGTTCACAAAAAATCAGCCAATTCGATAATTATAAGTTCATTGGGATCCCTACTAAACGTATACGAAGTTTGGGAGAGAAAAAAAAATTTAATTTTTAAAAAAAGTGCTGTATTAATAATACGGCCATTCTTTTTCAGAAAAAATCTTCTATCTTTGAAATACATCCAAATTCAGAGAAATGATAAACTAGACATATTCTATGCTATTGACATGAGTTTCACATCGAATAGTTTTTATTTTATAGTTTTTTAATACGATTTTGTTCGAGCCATATTTCAGTTATATCCTTATAAAACGACAAGTATTCACAAAAAATCGGCCAATTCGATAATTATATCGAATTATATATATATATATATCGGGATCTGGGGGATCCAGTACCCCTGGACCTCCCCCCCCCCACAAATCTCCAACTGGTCTTATTTAAATATTATAATGGTAAACATAATATAAATAATAAATATTATATTAATAATAATGATTAGAAATGGATATAGGAAATGCATTAGGTTATTATAGGTAGGTATATCTATAAATAACTCTAGGATCTTTAGTTACGGAGAAATAACAATAATATTATAATACACATATTGAAATAGGTATAAAAATTAATCGTAAACTATGAATTTCAACATTTTTGGCATTTATATAAACTAATGTATAATTGACATTATATTAAATTTTCAAGTCTTAAAATCCAAAATTAACCTTTTTATGAATTAATTACTTCAAAATCTAAATATGCTATAGCCCAAATTAAATAAAAACTTACGAAATTTTTTTGTAGTAATATAGTAAAAAGATATAAATTTTTTCAAAATTTCAAAACTCTACCTACGAACATTAGTTACCGAAAAATCACAATAATCGATTTTAAAAATATGTAAATATAATACACTTTATCGAAAATCTTGAAATAGTTATAAAAAAATATTGTAAAGTCCGATTTTCGAATTTTTTTGTAAATAGTTAGAGTAAAACACGTGTGATATTGTATTAAAATATCAAATCATAAAACTCAAAATTAACCCTTTTATTAATTAAATACCTCAAAATCTAAATACCCTAAAATTGAACAAAACTTTTTGAACATTTTTTTTTTTTTTTTGTAGCAGTGCAGTAAATGTATACATCTTTGATAAAAATTTCAAAATCGTAGGATCATTAGTTATGGAGAAATTACAATAATTCATTTTTATGTAATTTTTAAGAAAAAATCAAAATTTTCAAAAAATGACATTTGGCAAGTCCTGAACCTCTAAAAAGGTCACCATTATATGAAAAATGTATTTCATATTTTTTATAGAAAATTACTTTTTCTATTAGTTTTATTTGAAACTTTTTGTTGTACGACCAATATAAAGTAAGATATTTATTCAATCGTATCGTCTAGCTATATACCTACTTATTAATATATACCTAGTATTCTGTACTTTTATACACCATATCTTAATAATTAATATACATATACTATTCATACTGAATATAGCTACTTACATTTTATGTGTAGGATTTAGAAGACACTCTGCAGTAGAACTATTAGAAATAGAAGTATATCTTTAGAAGTATTATTAAAAGTTTTTTATATATTGAGATTTTGAACTTCTATTTTTCACTTTTGATAATCGTCCATGTTTTTTGTTTGCCATTATATATTATAATTATATTTTTAATTAAATCAATTACAAATTAATCACAATAGAAAAATTCGGAACGAAGTTCGTATATAATGTTTACTGAAGAATGACACGAGTGGTAATGCAAATTAGTAATTACTAACACATTTTGAATGTATTTACTACCTAGTACCCACATTCATACAATTATTATTAGGAATATGTAGCTACTACTGTTTTTGTTACCAATAAGAAAACAAAACATATGAAGCTATATTTATGTTTATTATAATATCATTTTCCATTACAATAAATTAGAGCGGGGTATTCGTTAAAAAAAAAACAACACATTTATTTATAAATTTGAGTTTGTTTTATTAAAAATATACCTATACCTATATATATATATACAACGTGTCCAAACTTTAGTGACCGAGGGTGCACAACAAATTTTTAAATCGTAAGATCTATTTATATTTTTTTATATACCTACCTATGAAGAAACATCCATTTTTATTATGACTGAAAACTATAACCATTAGCGTGTTAAAATAATAAAATAATAAATAAAAAATAATAAAATAATAATATAATAATATATATACCTATATATAATTATTTTATATAGTATATGTACTAGAGATGGATACAACCGAATTATAACTATCGATTAATTCCATTGTTATAATATATCGACTATCGAGTTATTCGATTGTTTGTAAAAACTATCGAATTAAAAACAACCGAATTAAAAATCATTCGAATTATAACAATCGAATTAAAAATTATTCGAATTATAACAATCGAATTAAAATCATTCGAATTATAACAATCGAATTAAAAATCATTCGATTTATAAAAATTGAATTAAAAACCATATCATATCATATCATGTACCTACTTAAAATCGAGTAACCCCGTCATTTTAAATGTTTTTACTAGTGTTATCATTTTTATTAAGCCTAATAAAATGTATATAATAATCATAAAATTAATATAATGTAATTTTTCTGTAAAAAGTGTAAAAGTGAAAAAATAACACGATTTTTTGTTGTTAAACGTATAAATAATTACTAATTAATAGTAAAAAAAACAATGATTAATGATATTATGTAGTAACACATAAAATTCACTTGAAAAAAAAAATTATCGAAAATTGCAGTGCACCCCGAGAAAAAATTTTTCTCACAAACCAGTTTCATTCGGTGAATATGTAATATAGTACATATTAGAGACAGTGGCGTCATTTGGGGGGTGGCAACTCATACATTTGCCCCAGTCTAAACTATAACTCAATCTCAAGTCGGCAAATTTAAAAATTTTAATTGTCCAATATTTTTGTAATTGACGTTTTCGAAAAT
>JAIPRL010008861.1:0-19184 GCA_025469235.1 Pemphigus obesinymphae | reverse complement strand
AAAATTATATTTTTAAGATTAAATTTTTTTTTTTTTTTTTTCAAAAAATATCGTATAAAAACTAAAATTAAACAAAAACATTCAGTATGTGTTTACATATTGTTATGCATACGAATAGTAAAAACATTATTTTTAATTAACTATGTTTTAATTTTAACGAATTCGATTCGTTTCGATTATCGTTTATCAATTTATTTGCTCCCCGTGCGTTTAATAGTACCTACCTATATACCTATATACCTACCTACCTATATATATATATATATATATATATACATAGAAAATCTAACTTTTTTTTTTCTTATACAGGCGTTTCCGCGTTATTATAGTAATCGATATTGCCGACTTGGCCGCGCTGAATAATTTCAAATGTTTTCCGAATGGGATGGTATAGGGAAGAAAAAAAACTATTTCAAAGAACTCTATGCTTATATTCGACGTTCATACTCGATTGGTCGTATCGATTTCATTAATGTACAGGAACCAAGACCAGCATTTTTACGCCGAGAGTTAGTTATAATACACCATGGGGCTTCGACGAGCTGTAAAAACCTCTTTAAAACCGTGTTACCTGCAGTTCATAATATACAGCCCAGGTGTGGCGAGCCCCGTGGGAATATATTTCAAACCGGCATACGACATTCACTCGGGTCGTCATCTTAGTTTCGATCCAATTTCCTCAAAAAAAAAAAAAAAAAACGTCTCATGTACTCCGGAAACGAATTTGAAATTTTCGCATTCTTCCACTATAGCTGTTCTCGTGTTCGTCCGTCCCCCATCTTATTGGTTTTCGTACAATCCGGTTGAGCGCGAACATCATCGTGTCGTTGACGTCCAACGTCACATTCGGTTCGATTTACGATAATTTAACGGCAGTCAAAATAAGGCGTACGCGAATACACGATTTTCAAATTGGCAGTCGTCGAATCGGAGTAAAATCTCGATATTTTCGAATTTCTGTACATTCAACTATTCAAACAACTTTCTGGCTGGACACAATGCCAGATATTTAACTATAAAAATAATAATAATAATAATAATGGTCATTTTTTAGACTTAAGAGGATGCTATGTCCGCATTTTCTGTCTCCGTCCATTTAATTGGCAATATAGTAAAATTATACAACGCAAAATTGAAATTATGGCATTTTGGTTAGATTTAGAGCTTAAACACCTATTATCAAATTTAATGAGAAGAATAATTTCGAGTGAACCTCATGGGCTTTTTATAAAATATTGTCAGAAAAAAAAGTTACGGCATTTTTAGTTTTTGATATTTTTAAATAGCTTTAACTTTTTCCTCAGACGATATTTTACAAAATGCCCATGTGGTTCACTCGAAATTATTCTTCGCTTATACTCTAAATTTAACCTAAACGGCAAAATTTCAATTCTGCGTAGTGCAATTTTGATATATTATCTGTTAGATAGACAGAGACAACAAATGCGGGTGTAATACATCCTCTTAACAAACATTATGAATTTTTTTATTGAAAATATACACTGGTATAATAAATAGTTAAGTTATCAATATTTCTAAAATATATTGTGTATGCCTAATATAAAAAAAAAAAAATCTATTTCATACGTATTTTTTTACGTACTTGTCATGACACATAAAAGGTAAATCGCCACAATAAAATAATTCGTGTTATATCGGCGTGCGTCTGCACGTCTAGGGTTTTCCGGGCCGGTGATTCAATTGTCCCGCAAGTGGCTACTGAATATACATGCCATACCCGAAAACGAATGGACACGGTGTATAAAATGAAAAAAAAAAAAAAAGTAAAAATTTTCTTGGTTTTCTCGTTTCGTTGGTATTTTTATTCGTATAAAATATTACGACCGCGATTCCGGTAAATCCTCGTACAAATCTAGAGGACTCGATAAACAATATTGGTGTGTCCCGGATAGTCTTTGCCTCCAAATATTTCACGACCACAGAGTTCTTGGATTTATTTGTTTTTTAAGGATAGTATTTATTTTCAATCACATGTCAGAAATCGTTTAAACCGAAATTTCCTTTCGGCGAACGTTCGTTTTTTTCAAATATTTTTCAATTATATACTCGTATTATGCTATACAGGTGTATGGGTTTTATGTGCGTGGTCTATATATACTTTAAAAACCATTAAAAATAAAAAGGATTTTTTTTTTTCGATTTTCACGGAGCAAAATAAACATTATTTCACGAATACGTTTTTAATTGAAACTTAAAATAAAAAAATCTATATATAAATATAAAACGTGGTTGGTATATACATATAATATTTGTATAACAATTATAACAATTTAAAGTAAAAATAATTCAAGAATTATAGGTATAAGTAAACATTAATTTTATTTTACAATAACTGGCTTTGTTGCAAAATGCACAAAAATTTTTAGTTGTACATGAAATTAATAGTATACTGGTACTTATTAAAAATTAACAAAATATTGCTACAGCCTACATTATGAAGTTACAAATAAATAGGTAGATGACATATTCTGAAATAAACTTATATAACAATCAACTATTAGAATTTGATTTTAATTCTAATTGTTTAATTTTTCATAAAATCAAAAACCATTTTAAAGAGTATTTTTCGATGTAGGTCCTGAAAAACAGAAAAGGTTAATCTCTCGTATAATAGGGACATCACTATCACAATGGATATAGCCAATACATGTAATTTTGGCATATTTCCAAATTTGTCACCACGAAGATACAACGGGGATGTGACCCAATTATTACGGCAATAATAATTATCGTGTTTATATTTATAAACGAATCTTAGGTATTTTAATTTCAATTCCAACCGTAGACCTATTTTTATAAAATAATAATATAACTGATCGTATACATTTTTTTGTAATTCATAATATAATTTCACCAATGGCATTGGGATTTTCCACACCATTTATTAAAAAAAAATTTCATTTTCAAAAGGTTTTTCATTATAAATAGTAAAATCTATAGGATTTAAATGGTTCATACTTCATATGCATTACACTTAGCCGAACATTTCAAAAGTAAAGTAGGTGAAATCCAATTATACACTTGGATAATTTAAAAACATATTTTCTGTAACTCCGTATGAATATGTATGTATTTATGTATGTATATATATATTTTTAAATATCCATCAAAGAATTGTTTATTTTATCGCGTAAACGTCTTAAAATGTAACTTTACATATACGTAACACCAAAACGAAATTGAACAGATTGAAACTTTTTACTATATCCATATAAAGCACCATTCCCTGTCTATTACGAGTATATTATAACAATATATTTCAATTTCAAAACAGAATAAAGTTAAACGTCCAATAAGAATAATACAAAATAAAACCATTTATTTTAACTACTAAAGTTAAAATTACAATGAAAATAATATATTTCATCAAGTTATTGATATGTAAACGAGCACACCGTAAAATAATAATCTATATTTAAATAAACAAATGAAATATATTATAGTGTAAAAGCTCCATAGACCACAAGTGAAAATATTTTATATTCAGTTTGTTTCAGTCGGTCATATCCCAAGAAGTATTATATAAGTTATTTATAGTAGGAACATGATAGAATGCGGCATGTTAGTATTTGCGAAGTTAATGTAATTAGTGTTTGTAAGCTACTGGACTTTTCCCTCGCACTTTTATGCTCGCAACTTGCACAAGTCAAGAAAATAATATAAGACTGCCAATTTGATGTAATTTCGTGTTGAAAAGTAATTTTCAGTTTGTAAATATTTTAGGAGGTATGTGGTGCCCATTTTAAATGTGTAGTATTCAATGATTCCTTAAAGCATAAGTTTCACTAAGGATTAATCGAGGTGATTTACAAAATGCAAATTCACCCCTTCGTTATGATTAATCGCAATTTAATTATTTTAAATTCGACTAGGATTATAACTAGGAAAAAAAATCATGACCGCATGAAAACCGCATGGATTACTATAAATAGTTGGAGATTTGTATATAGATCTCAAATAGGATCAGTCTAGTACACGAAACCGTTACAGCCGTTTGGGCCTTTAGCCGATTTTATTTTGACCCGCTGGGATATCCTTAATTATAATATAATTAGGTATTACAATAGAAATAAACATAATTTTAATTATGTGTAAATGTGGAACGCGTATACCTATAATATTGATTTGAAGTAAAAGTATTTTATTTTTATGTCAGACTTTATGTAAGTTATTCGTAAAAAAAAAAAATCCTTTTAAAACTTTAACGTTTCTGAAACATAAAAATCTAATACACGTCGGAACTTAATATGGTTGACTAAACTCAAACGAATAAAATCCAAGGCATATAATGTACGGTACATAATATTATAGCGTTGCGTATACTTTTATAATGGATATTGTACGAGTTAAAAATATAATAAAAATAAAACCAGACGTAAGTTCAAATTTTGATCATAAAATGTGTTAAATGATTATTTTATCAAATGTTTTTCAGTTATTATACTCGTATGTTATGGAAAACAATAACTTTTAATAAGTTTATACATAATATGCAATAGTATCTCGATTTTACTTGGAAGGTTATTTTTTCATTTCTCCTTCCCCTGATTTCTATTTCCACCATTACATTTATACAATCCTTTATAAATATACCAACGATTTTTTTTTTGTTCTGAACGCATAATATATTTATTGTAAATAAATCATTTATCACATTTTAAGTACATTTTGTGGGGAAATTTTAGTTCACAGGCGAGATATATGTATATATATATATTTTGTTTTTTTTTTGGGGGGGGTGGGATGTTGGGTCGATAATCAAGGCGAGCCTTCCAAACAAATTTTCCTACCATCTTTTCCTGTTTTCTGACCCATTATTTCCATTGTATAATATCTGGTTCCATTACTTTGACGTATTTTTCGGGGTTTATTGGTGTACAGTTATTATATTATTATAAAACAAAAATAATCTTAATTAAGATTGTCAATTAAACGAAATCCCAAAAGGATAGATTGTAAAGTGTACCATTTATTTCATTGTATTTTTGAACGCCTAGCATGGACTAGAATAATAATGATAAAATCTTTGCTATCGTATCTGTACCTGTCATTATTTTTCGTTTTTCGCGCAGTTTATATTATATTCTAGTCGTAGAGTTAAAATAATGTGTTTGTTGTAAGAGGCAGTTTATCACAGAGCTTACGTGATTTTATGATGTATATTTAGGGTATAGGTACGTATTTAAAATTTTGTTTTATTTTTTATTTGAATTATTAATGAAAAAGTAAAACCACGACGAGTGCGTCTGTGCGCAGAGATGATTACACGACATCAAAACTTGATTATACGCGTCTTATGACACCCACCAAGAAACGCATTGTATGCAAAAGCTTTTATTGTAACAAACGCTTATTATTATTATTTTGGACGGCCACTTAAATAATCAAGACATAGTGCACGTTTCCCGAATCGGTGACACGTATTCTGATTAATACCGCAGTTTGTACTCATGACTACGGTGTATATATAGTGTCCTACTCTGTGAAATTAATTTTCAATTTCAAGACATTACCATTATTTCCGTGGACCGTGTTTAGGAAAATTTGTATATAAATGAGTTATACCGAATTTCGATGATTTATGTTAAAATATTATGTTTTACGGGGAAATTTATGGAATATGTTTGGTACGTTTTCTGAACGCTAGGAATATAGGTTTGTAAAATTGCCATACCCTTAAAACAAAACGTATTGTATGATATAATATAATAGACCGGGTAATCCGTGTTTTACGTTAGTTGACAGGCCACTTTCCTCTGAATATTTATCGGCTTTCGATATTTAATTTTTACTCTATAAACTACCTATAATTAATATAATTATTACCCAAAAATACAATAATAATAATAATAATTTTTCAATTTTTGTTTATGCAAAAAAACATTATTAAATGCGTTTTTAAGACAATATTTATTAGTGAGTAAAACATTCACTTAAACATGTCCAAGACACCATTCGGCCCATATAAGACATATTATAATTAATGTTCCTTGCTATTACCTGATTGACGTTACAGTGCTATTTTATTTCTTTAAAAATATTTAGACAAGATGAAATAAAAAAAAAAAACTATTGTTGAAGAAATCTTCCCGTAATATTCCGATTGTTATAATTACATTTACAACAACACTGTGACGACAGGATATTAATTATTACAGATATCATAGAACAAAAATGTTGACGATTTTTATTTTATTAAATATAACCCTTACATTTTTCATCACAAACTGTTTGAGAAGTTTTAACTATTAAAACGCACTTATTTAGTTAGGTCTGTGTATTTTTGCCAATGATTTATTACGAGTATAAATTATACAATCTTCTGACAAAATAATAATGAAATTCCAGGTATCTTCTGAAATTTTTGTGTTATTGAAATACTATATATTTACTCCAAGTGTAAACATAATAGCTCGCATAAAATTATATGATATTATGATATGTCAAAGTGAATGAAACACATTGATGACAATTTTGTTTGGTAAGAAATCAAGTTACCTATATTTTGTTTATTATTTTTTCGGGAACAATCTTCTTCTATACGTGAGATTCACTATGTGAAAAAAAAATGGTATGGAGTATATGAACGAGAACAATACTGTATTGTATAGTAGTAATAACCGTAATAAAATAAAACACATCCCAATATACAAAACTGATAACCCTGTTTGGCGTATATAAAATGTCAATAAATGTTTAAAGGTCAACAATTGTATGGGGATAAAAATATATCGAATATTCTACATAGAAAACATCTAACCTTTAAAAATGAACAGCGAACGGTATTATACACATAATTATAATTTATTATTATTTTTGTTTTTTTTTTTTTTTTTTTTTTTCAGGAAAAAAGTGTGTTAATTCCTACATTTAATATTGAAATATACGAATAGAAGCATTCGCTCTTCGTGTACTTAACCCGCCGTACTCTTCACTTGGTAACTATCAACATTATTTTATATTTCATTTATTTTAAAATATCATCACTTAAAATATATAAGTCATTATATTATTATTTTAATTCAAATATAAAATACACACAGTTCTATAGAGATTTATCAATTTATGATGTACGTGTGTATCAGTATAATTTCGATTTGTCATTATAACACAATTATTTCTGCTAAAATGTATATAAGCGAATAATAGATGAATGGTAACATTATTGTAACTTTGAATAGTTTATGTTATTGATATTATTTTGTGATACACACGTGATGATTAGACACGAGAAATAATAATAAGTTTATGAATGTGGTGTGAAGGGTTTATTTGTGGAACCGGGTTTAGGACGGAATTCGAGTGTTCTACAGATAAACAATAAATTAATATTATAATAATTTATATATGGGAGACTAAGTGTTATATAATAATATATTTTTTAGTTTCAACGTACTTAGACGTATATAATTGTTTCAATGTCTAAATATTACAGAAGTATGTTAAAATTGTAAATACACTTTTATACCACTCAAAATAATTGTTTTCCAAATTAAATATCGAATTAATTTATTTGTATTATAAATGACGTTTATGAAAATTATAAAAATTTATAAATGCCTATATTGATATAAAGTATACTTGTCCGCATGCGACTGTTATATACCTACTATAGTTTATTTCTCGTAAGCTTAAATCAAAAATAATAGTACACTTTTTGTAGATGACATAGGTGTTGGAATACGTATACATATATTCCAATAAATATATTATCATTGTTCAGCGTTAACAAAACACGACTACCCGAAGTCTCTGATTAGTCCTGAAGATATGATAACATACCTATATAGTTATCAAAATACGTATACACGCAGTTAATTACGTTTAGGAGGTTTATAATCATAATGCCTAAATTGAAATAATGCCAAATTCTTTTAAGAAATGAAAAACAATATATATATATATATATATATTTTATAAACTTAAAATAAAATGTCGGTGTGCTCGATACGTTTAGGTTACGGTGATAATATATACCTATGACCGGGTAGATATACCTAACAGTATATTTTTCCATTTCCGATTTTGTTTCCTATAACATAACACAATATTGCTTCTAATGGGACAAACTTGATCCGGTTTTACGAATGGCTTTCAATTTATTGTTCACATCATTGGCGAGTAAAATTATGCATAGATTTTAGCCAACTATAATCGTATTAATATAATATATAGGTTCATATTATCGTACATACTAGAAATTCTCGTTACTAAAATGGACCATTTTACGGTGCTGCTAAAGGTCTGCGTTTGATGGACTATCCCGGCTGTAAATATATATATATATATATATATACTACATTACAACTGTGGGTACCAGCTAGGACGCGAGAGGTTATAGACACGAAAAATCGTTCGCGTGAAACGGGAGGAGAAAAAAAAAAATAACCAAAAAACGAATACATACATATATGCATGCAGCTCAATGGTATACGGTCATTTAGGCCGTTACATTTTATCCACGGTGTATATATTATACGGGCTATGTACACACCGTTATAAATCTCACCGGTTATACAGGGTGAAGATAAATGAACCGCAATACGTCATAACTTATGCCGGTAATGAGCACGTGGAAAAGTGGTCGGGTATAATATCTCTAAATAGTAGTGGAGAGAAAATATACATTCGCGGACCCTTTACGGTAGCCCCCGACGGTTTTCGATGAGGGTTACATTTTTGCTAGTTTCGACCCTCTAAATTTGTGGCACGTTTTGCGATATTATTATTACCCGGCGTTTTAAATATTACGCACGCTGTTCGAACGCAGTATTTTCATCGGTAAACTTTTCTGTATCCATACAGCTGTCATTCTCACTCATATTATCGTCACGTTTCATTTCGCCACTGAACATTTCTAACGTGTCGTCCATTTACCTATTATTCAACCGCAATTTTAGTTAACGAGTGTATCGATCACAAACATTTATTTGAGTCCTCGACTTTTTCTTATATTCGGTTGGTATTTCTTTATGATATACGAATAAATCGCATTCTAATATTTTCCCAGCAATACTGGTATAGGTATACTATTATATTATCAGTTATCATTGACTACAATAGAGGTTCCTATCACAATGTCCATTTGGGCGTGTATAATTTGTTAAAATAACATATAAATATAAATGACATTTCACACTATATCATTTGTCTACCGACACATTTATCACAATGCACACAGAAACAATGTACCATACTGTATGTACATTAAAAACCTAAAAAATAACACGCATATTTACTGTCTTTAACTGTTATGATTTCAATTATGATTTCTAATGGGTACATGTTTTCCAAAATACAATTTAGTATTATGGATATGTTATCACATAGGTAGGCCTGAAAAAAAAACCATTTGATTAAAAAAATAAATAAATCACTGCATCCAAATATATAGAAATTAGTTTTCTTATTTATTTTGTTGTCCCAAATTTAAAAAAAAAAGTTTTTTTTAGTAAACAATTAATACTCTATAACACTCAATTATAATAAAACTATACCATGATGGCAATACTATATGATTTAAATCTATGGTTAACGTATAATGACGATCAATACTACTGTAGATTTCTCATGACTAGGGTTCTAATTTCAATGTATTTATATTTGTTTTTATTTGTATTTTATTTTATCGATATTTATTCCAAAAAAAAAAATAAAATAAAATAAAAATTAACTGTATTGCATTCTTTCATCAACATTAAAATGTATAATATTTTATTTAAGAAGCATTTTTTAGGACATTTTTATATTATAAATATAAATATTGTTATATTATTCTTCTTCAAAAAAAAAATTCATGATGCTGGATGGATGCGAGGATTGAGAAAGCTATAGAATTTTTTAAAATTATATTTTTTTCTGGAAAATTACTTCAACTAGAACATTTTCTAATGATGACTTGGTTCAATATTATAATATTTGAAGATGTTAATTCTTCGACTTTTTGTTAAGATCATAGGAAAAATATACCGTATAAGAGCAGTAAAAATGGTTATTTTATAATGTCAAAATAAACAGATTACCTTAAAATATGATATTTTCACAGTGTGTGTATTTAAAATAAATGTTTACACATATTTTTGGACAGTTATATCCTGCTCAGAATTGATTATCGAAATAAGTGATTTATCATTGCTTTCAAATTGAATGCATCCACTACTAGTATCGTTTATAAGTGGTATGTTCGGACTCCTATTAACTGCATTTCATTTTTGGTTTTTATGTCAATAATATATTTTTAAGCTATTTATAAAAAAATATGTTCAGAGAATTAAAATCTCACACAAAAAACTAAAATTAATTCCATATTTGCATCAAAACTGCTAAGACATCATTATAATGTATTTATTATTGAATTTAATAATTTGTAATCAATGGGTAAATACAATGGTTTAAATACAATAGTAATAGTTTTAAATATACAGTTTCAAAATAATAAAAATCAGTTCGTTTCTTATATTGTAATCAGTTTAAAATTAATTTTTTTTTTTTAGTATGCCTAGTTATTCAATATATTTTGTATAATAATATAATATACAGTATGATTTTCTTCGAACAGGATGTTAAAACAAGACTAATTCTAGACTAATATATCTATTGGATTGTAAAATAAACTAAGGTATTTTTACGAACTCCAAATGCATTCTCCTGACCAGTTTATTATTATATGTAGAATAAACATTTTTTTGCAATGTTAATCAATAATATTACTTATTATTATTATTATTATTATTCTGTAGTAGATTTTTTTTTTTTTTTTGGTGATTGCATAACAATCGCTATTCATTTACTCTCGATAAACATTGGAGGACTATATTCCTTAAATTGATAAAAATAAAATCGTCATTACATCTTCATTTATGAACACATTTGATACAAAATAAAACAATGTATAATGAGTTAAAAACCGTACATATATATTGTATTATATAATATACTAAATAATCTTTACATGTTACCATAATGTTATTTTAACACTAAAAATATTTTCATTTAAATTAATATATTATTATTTTTGTCACGTAATATTTTAACATTTCTAAAGTTCATTAATTTGGCAATTTAAAATCAAAATATACGAACTTATAACATTGTACACAATAATAATATCGGAAATATGTGGTGGGAATACTTAAACCATTTATGAGGGGACTACGAATCGCGTATAGGTTTATTAAATTAGTCTGTAATAGTTATTAAATATCGGAAAATACTGTGAGCGATTTTTGAATGAATTTTCAGAGTTTGTGTACATTATCATCATAATGAAATTATGTAGATTTATGTTATAAAATTTCAATTTTGCACTAAAGTGATAACTGGAATAAAATATAATATTTTTGACAAATGGTTTTTTTCTGTACCCACATAAAAAAGGACTAGGTAACTAACTTATATTTTAATAGAAAATTTCATTTTTTATTTTCCTAAATATTTCCCGTCGGAGAAGAATTGTATTTTGATTATTTATTAGACTCGTACGATTTTCTGTGCCAAATATAATAGAAAAAAAAAATGGAACCTTTAATATATTTTTTCACATTGAAATTAAATTCTGAAATATTATTTAATATCGTACTTACGAGTTTTATTTGTAATTTTAACTGCAAATATTTATAGTTGAACTTTAACTGTAATTTTACATACTATATTTATATATACATGTATCAGACCCGTTCGCATATGTTCACATGGATATTTAAATAAGGGAATTTGATAAAAATCTCAAAAATATTTGTTATTAATATTGTTTGTACCTATATACACATAACGCGTAATTTAATATATATATACTTAAACTATATATGGAAGAAAACAAAGACACGACAAATATTATTCGATTATATTGCAATATAAAAATAAGGATACGTCAAAATTTTATAACAATAAAATGATAATAAAAATTTTATATAAGTACATGTATACTTTTCCGAAAACTACAATTTAATTTAACATACCCACGTATTCTCGTTTAATATTTATTATTATATTACTTTTATGTGTATGGTGATTTATAAATTCTTTTATTATGATTGTATACTAATTGAATATTGAAAATAAGTCGAAAATACATATTCTATACACTATTAATATAATGGATAATGTATTCTCATCTATAAGCTTGAATGTGAGTGCACTTACTCTAGTTTTAGACATCTTAAAACTAAATTAATTAGATTACAATTAAAATTGCATAATTATTGTTTATGAAATTCTTTAATGCTTACATGTTGAAATTTCTAATGGATATACAACATTCGCATAACTAAAATTGCTTATTGTAATAGATAATTAATAAATTATATACCTATGTAAATATACACAATTTTTTTATTCTATCATACCCTAGGCTCATAATTATTAATATATGGACTGCGCTTAGAAAGAGAAAACGAAAGCAGTTGTTGAGTAAGATAGTCAGATATATACTAGGGGATATCATGGAAGAAAAAGTTAATAATAATAACACAGAAAATTCTGTGATGATAATAATAATAATAATATATGATTAGAATTTGATATCAATACAAAATTATGATTTTTAGTACCTACCTACCTACGTAGTATATAAATTGTACATCATATTCTTTTAATAATTATTATGTTATTAAATTAATCTAGGAAATAAAATACAAAATGCGTTTTTATAAATATCAGTTGACATAGGCGCCCCACAGGAAATTACAAAACGTATCAAAATTCCATATGTTATTTATTAAAATTTACCCGTCAAAGCTACTTTATACGAATTATTAAAAATTATATGATAAAATCCATGAATAAACAAATTCATGCATTGCTTATTCCATGATATCCCTTAGTAGTTTCTTTCTCTCTCAAACCAAGTTTGTTTGTCGATCATCGATCGGCTGGAGGTGACGATATAGCGCAGTCCATATATTTATATATGTCTATATATGTTTCATACAAATTCAAAATATTTATAAATTAAATAAAATTTTAATAAAAAAAAATATTATCTATATATATATATTTTCCGAAGTAAATGATAATTTTCGATTTAACAATATTGTATCTATATATTATTTAATATTTACCAATATATACATATATTATGTGTAGGGACTTGATTATATACATAATATATAGGTATACCGTACACACAACACGGTGCAGACACTATATACTGGCGAGATGAAAAATTCTTTTAAAATACTCGTTTATTTTAACGGTCAAAATTAAAACTTTAAAAATCATAATATCTGTTCCTATACAAAGTGCAACGGTATAATGGTTGTTTAATCGGTGTTCGGTGCACTAAAAGTGTAATCCTGCACACAATTACCGTATATTATGTTGTCATATAATATATAATATAGGTATATATAACTATAAACACTATACTATAATATGTAGTCTCTGTACCTATTATATTATATATATATATATTAATAACGTATAATATTTTGTCGTTTTTTTTTTTTTTTTTTTTAATAAAAAGCAAACGACTAAAAAGTATAATAGTTTATATAATGTTTTTTCGCTAAACAAATTTTGTGAATAATTAGTTTTGACGGTAATTAATATGATTATAATATTTGACAAATAGGAGGATAACGTAAAATGCACACGTCAAAAAAAAAAAAAAAAAAAAAATGATTAAAAATCAACAATAATTACAATAAATTATACATTTTGTACGTATATATATATATATATAGAAACATTATCTATAATCATATAAATATGTTCACCGATATAAAACATTATTAAGTTATACACAACAAAGTTCCCAATCTCGAGACTGATTTTGTATATAAATATATAATGTATATGTGTATATATATATATATACAGGTATATACTTAATCCGAGTAGACGACAAACGGAGTGTTTAAATAACAAACGAGCCCTTAGGCTGAGAAATCAGATTAGCCCTGGGTGTTTTTGAAGTGTTATATATACATACATGTCCATGACTTAAGATACTTTAATAGTAGTATAATGCTACGGATTTGCCGAATAGTAAAACTTATCTCATTTGACTAGCGATAATTAACGGAAATACCTCGTACAATCATTTTTACCATTGCGTCATATCATTTCCATAATAATAATAATATAATAGTTACAGTAATGTTAATCATCTGGCAAGTTAAATTTTTCTATTGGATTGTATTGGTTTGAAATACATTATAAATAAATTATAGCAGTATATAGTATGAAAGTCCTAATAATAATAATGTTTAAAAATGGGAATATTATGCGTGATGAAATACGTGCGAATACTACTCACGATTTATACTAATGGTATGTGTCAGCAATATGGCGAATAATATTTTTAACAGTGCGGGCATGGAAAAACGATTAAAAATCATTTATCCACGAATTTACGACCTCAGCCGTCAACGATATTATTATCAGAGCGCCACCAGTATCTATACAATAATGATAAGAATTCCTTGATGGATGACGTAACAATGACGTATACACTGCACATGTTCTATGGATGCATATTACAGAATTTTCTGACATACCAATATTAATCGTGGTGCTGCCATCTCCATGCAATCTCTGCAAAAAGCAGCATCAGATATTTAAGTACCCACCTAACAATTACTCAATTACTCATAAGTCATAGAAATATCGAAAATATAAAATGAAAAACGACATGATATTAATTTATTTATTTCAGTTCTACAATATAATATAAAAAATAAAATATACAAATGATCCATTTGTTTAAACTTGAAACTTTTACAACAATAGTAGGGCTACAATTTTTAAAATGGTTTATAATATTAATATGTTCCCGAAATTATTTTAATGTTAATCCAAAAAACTCAAACTACAGTTGGCAGATATACATATTATACATCAGATCACTACAAATATTTGAATAACGATAAACATTTTACTATATTACTTTTTTTTTATGTTGATAAATTTATAATAATTTGTGTATTTATGACATAAACATAAATTTTTCAGAGCCATTAAACAACAGTATTGATTCTCATTTATTATTTTATTATTAAAATTAACATCTTAAAATATGTTTATAAATAAATTTATGTCAAAATATCTAAAGAAAACTATTTTATTATCCAAAAGTATAATGATTCATATAACAATATAACTGAAAATTCGAATAAATCTAAATAATACAATTCCGTAAATTATAATAATAGTCAAATGTTACAACTATAAAGTTATAATAGGATACGGTCGTCTGTACGTCCAACATTTTACGTATGATATACTGAACTTTAAAAATGTATATTCGAATAAAATTTAAAGTTTATGATTTTAATTTACATTCAGACTTAACTCTAAAAGTATACACGGTGTATGATTTCTGATCATTATTTGACCCCTCATATTTTGAAATTGTAAACTCTTTTTTATACCCGACGTTTGTATACCGTTCGTATGAACGACCAATATATCGTGAATCAATATTTATGAATTATTTTTACTATTTTGAACATATCTCTGATTTTCTTTTCGGAAATGTTTCTGGCGAGTAGCAATAGTTATGCTATAAAAATTACCCGGTTTAGCCACACTCTTTAGACCCCGGTCGTATTTCGTCAAACTCTGATCATGGTTTTACGGTTTTTCTTTTCGATTTTACTTTATGGGATGTATACAACGACTGGGTCATATAATGTAGGCGTTGTAATATCGAGAGAGAAACACACGAGCACATAAATAAGATAAATCCCGGCATTGGCGAAGATTACCGAGTCCCGTTGATAGTAATGTCTGGAGAAACCGATTTGCATTTGGATATAAGAGGGGGTTTATGGCTCGGAACAACCGCAAGCCACAGCGGTCCTAGGCTCTAGTCGACCTCCCTTCGTTCTGCTTGTGTTAAAATTTTGGTACACTTGATATATACATACACATACACACACACATACACACACACACACACATACACATACACATACACATACACAGACACATACACATACACATACACATACACATACACATACACATACACATACACATACACATACACATACACATACACATACACATACACATACACATACACATACACATACACATACACATACACATACGTATACGTAGGTGTTTCGTTCATATCCTTCCTCCGTCCTTATCAAGAGTGGGGTCCGTCGTCTCCTGCTGTCGAAAGCCTAATCCTTTTCAGACATACAATCCAATAAAATCGTTCATCTGTTACAACCGACGTTAACGGGTTATGGAACGAAATTGACTTCGTATGAGGTCACTCGCCAAAGACAAAGTATATACCATACATATATGTCCATTGATTATGAACTATAGATCGGTTAACGATATTAATTGAGTATGATAATATTTCTTATTGTTATATTTCGACGACGGTCGATCGGTGTATTTGGACTGCGAAAAGATAATAAACCCGTTTTCGTCGCCTGACTACCCTCCGTGCATGATACAACCCCCCTCCCCCAACCAAAAATATGGAATTTATTGTTGGAATTTCAATTTAAAATTTACAATTTGTTATCAATGATATTATATACAGCGTCCAGCGATGTATCGAAATCGCATCGCATAGACTTGAAATATTATAGGGTTCATCTTTCCTTACAAACATATTATTCAACAATTCGAAATATTTATTATTTGATATTTTATCGTTACAAGCATACATAGCATACAAGCATATTTGATATATACAAACGATATTTTCTCTATTATTTATGATGCAACGTCAAGTAAACGTTATTAATGTAATAGTAGAATTTAAATATGTTTTGATAATTCTTTAAAGAAATGTACAAATCGTCAACGTCACATCTATTGTTAGCTGGTTTACAGTGATCGATTTTACTAATACGATGGTGTACTTAATATCGGTCTTGACTCATATAAACATAAAATAATAATATGTGTATGCGACAGTAAATCGATAGACATAATGGAAAATCGTCACAGTTTTTTCGACTATAATATTATGCATTAGACATATCACATGTAATAATTTAGGTTTTAAACGACTAAATATAATAAATTATCAATTTACAATATTGTGCATCTAAAACGAAAGTAATTTAAAATATATCTGAACAAACGCAGATAAAGTGTTTAGGTATATACACCTCTTTCTCGCAATACAATTTTATTTTTTCATTAGTGTCATATTTACCGTTATGGTCAAAAACACGTTTAACCGACAAATTCAGGGTCCTTCCTAAAATTTCTTACTACACAATCGGCAAATTAAATATCATCAGAGCCCATTTCATATTATTCCATCGATTAAAATACATGACAATTAAAAAATTTTAAAGTAATCTAATTTTTTTTAACTTTTAAACAAATAACTGTTGTACAACATACATAAGCACTGACATATTAGAAAACCAACACATTTCACTTAGGTACTTCATTGAAATTAATAGTTTTAATTAATTTATCAAAATGAATTGGATAGGCTTTAGTTTTCTCATTATAGAATACGCGATAACGTATATCGTAGAACATGATTTACACACTACCATAATATGTATATTTCACAATGAAATTCATATTCAAGCTAAGTTTTAAGAACTGTATTGAGACTGAACGTATTATAATACATATTAAGCTGTATAATAGTTGTTTGAATTTCAATTTCATACTAAATTAAAAATGAGAATATATGAGTACCTTCATTTTAAAAAAGGATTATTATCTGAGTATATATTCACAGTGTTCCAGGACGTATGAATAGTTTTCATCTTGTATTAATCTCCTGAAAATACGAGGAAATATAATATTTGATTAAAAACAGTAAAAGAATAATTTCCATTTACATGTCATACATTTTTTAAATTAATGTCTCATCTATAAAGAAATTCAATATGTTATAATGATTTATTATTGTGAGTAAATATAGTAAAAAATACAAATAAACAATTGTTTTTAATTCTATATTTTTGGTACCTAACGTTAATATAGTCATACAATTTTTAATTTAAACCGTATGTACACATTTTATTAGCTCACGTATCTATGACATTTTTTAAAAATATTATTGTTTGATATTTTATCAATGGTTTTCACTTATAAAATTGTATATTTGTAATTTTCTCACTATATTATACAATACTATAGCCATATATATATACATATATATATATATATATATATATATATATATATATATATATATTTCTGATAATTAAAGTTAGCTTGTAAACTTTTAGTTTTTATAATGCGAATTATGTAAATGGAAAATATCCTTCTTTGTCAATAAATGAAATCGTTCAAATATGAATATACAATGTCATAAAATAAGTGTACTGTACTATTGAACATTTGTGTATTGGTTATTGTTATTATTAAAATAAATAATTTATGTTAATAAACAATATTTTAACAACAAATAAAACAAAACACACAAGTTACATAATATTGTACTATAAAACCATTTTAAAATAATAAGTGATGGTATCATGAGATTTAAAAATTGTACACCTTAAAGAAAATTTTAATTTTGTAACAATTTTAGAACAAAGCGGTTTATATTATATGTATTGAGTAAACTACCTAAAATGTAAGTCAAATTATTTTGATTTTTTACTAGATTCTTCACGGCAAGGTTCTAGATAATACTACTGCAATCAATACTTCTTTATTAATTCAGTTTTAATTCTAAAAAGAGCGAGTTCTTGTCTTCAGTCTGCCCGAGTCGTAAATAGTATTGTATTATATTTGAACTGGCGACGACGACCATTCTGTTACACAATGAATTAGTAGCAAAAGCTCACAGAAACGATTGTATTTCAGTTTCTATGTACGGGAGAACTTCTTGAATTTTATTTTTAAATAGGTAGGCACTAAATTATTCCTTTATGCTTAGGTCATTAATTTAGTAATACATTTTGCGAGAGAAAAGACACATTGTAAAATTGAGACATCTATTCACAGTCTACGCATTGATAAATAATCTTTTTGTATTCGAGGTTGTTTGAATATTAAAAATATCTATAGAACTTGATTTGATTAATTAAAATAAATGTAAAGGTGCGTCCACATATACGTCGATCGACGTAAGTCGAAATCGATCTACGTCGATCGACGTCGATTCACAATAGTAATTATTATAGTATAATAGTAATATTTATGTAGAAACTAGTACACAATGTTGCCCGTTTAGTCCTCTGTATTCATTGAAATTGAGTGTTGTGCAACGA